>JAJJWW010009418.1:224841-259594 GCA_023531295.1 Papaver armeniacum
AACTACCGGCCACATCACCCTCACATCCCCTCTCCACATTTCCGTTGGAGACCATTTTTTCCTAAAAACTTAATAAATCCTAGGTGGCCACTAAAAATAGAGGTTTAAGACATCCCGTTGGAGATGCTCTTAGGTAACTCGAGTTCAATTGATTGGCTTAGATAGTAGTGGGTGTTGATCTTCTACAATGGGTGTCCTAAAGCTAAACGTGTCGAGTGATGAGAATAGGAGTACTCGATCAATCCTAGTGCTACATACACCGAATATCCTCCTCCGATCAATCTATTCCTCCTCTATAAAGACCACCGGTTTTTTTTTTTTTTTTTTTGGTCTCATTTACTCACACACACTCTGCGGAGCAGAGAAAAGAAAGTTTAGGGTTTCTTAATTTCTACACTGTAGTTATGGCTTCTTCTCCAGAAATCCACATGTTCAAGAAATCAGGTATACTAATTTACACTCTGAAAATCTATTTTTCTTTTGTTTATTTTTGTGGTGTAATAAATCTTAACATTATGCTTATGTGCTTGTTTGATTCAGCAATTGCAGCTGGAACTCCTGAAGATTACTATCTGAATCCATCTGATAACTTGCGGAAGATAGCATCTGATTGGAGCGTCGTTGAACACGAAGATGTTCTTGAATTGAGTTTCAATTTGTTGGCATTGGAGATCGAGTTATCCTTGCGGCAAAAGAAAATATTAATATTGAAATAGATGTAGAAAACAAGAAAAAAAGGCTGCTCGTTTTGATCATCAGGATGGATGAAGAAGTTTAGTATTGAGATGAATCCAAAATTCCTCAAACTAGATTATATGAGTGATGCTTCTTACAGAGTGTCTCCTGATGGTTACGGAAGGTTGTTCGTTAACAAACTCAAGTTGAAGGAGTAAGGAAGAATCTCTGATCTGGATTACTAGTGATAAGGGGAAATTGAAGGTGGTCTAGTCTTTTGGTTTTTAAGTTTTCTGCTGCTCTTGTCTTTTGAACTTTCTTTCTAGTTTTTCAGTTTGTTTTAGGTTTATTTAATGCCAGTTTGTAGGGGATTTGGAAGTTGTTTTAAGGTTGATAATTTGATGATCAGGAGTTCATAATATTGATTTCACAATTGTAATCAATCATCCAAACAACTACTAGTATCTATGATTCTATCTATCTTTAGTATAATTATTATTATAAAATCCTCCCATCCATATTAAAATGTCATTTTTATGTATTTTTTGAGATGTTCTTGTTGAAGAAAATATGTACAGCTTCAAATAGAACTTCTAATGGTGTTGTCCTGTCTATGAAAATACCAAAATACAGACAGGTGTTGAAATTCTTATAATTTTAACGATCGAATAATATTTAGCGGAGATATACGAGCATAGTAGTGATGCTCGTATAGAGCTCCAGGAATTCTAGTAGTGAAGGTTGAAGCAAGGACTTTGTTAATTTGAACTTTTCTCTTCTATTGAATTGAATCTTGCTTGGTTACAAATGATACATAACTTGCCTATTTATAGGCTTACATATACGTCATTGGATACTCTAGTTTAATCTAGAGTTTTCTTATCTAGAATGTTCTTTACAACATATCCCTGAGAACACTTTCTTATACAACCGTATGTTCTCTAGTTCTCTCTAGATTTTTCTTATCTAGAACATTCTTGACCTTACTTGTCCTAACAAATTCTAGCCAAGTCTTAACTGACTTTGGCAACTCTAACTCTAGTATATTCTAGAGTACTTTTATTCCACACTTCTCTATGCTTTTCTAGATCATTGTAGACGTTACAAATTACATGTTCCAACAACAGGAATTCTCCACGATGCAGATGGTTTTGTTTCCTAGCTCTGTGTGAATTCTGTAAAAAACAGCTTTGTTGAGTCTCAGTTTTGGATGAAAGCTCAAAATGGTAATGCTTCACAGGCAAGTTAAAGTCACTCTTTCAATCTCAAAATTTTGAAAGCCAAAAGTAAAAACCATGTTACTTGACTGATCACAACTTACATCACACTTGTAAGTTGTACCTTCAAAGCCTGTCCAAAGCCTAGTGTTTATTTGACCGAATTATCCAATGCATTTTGAGTCTTGAAAAATCCATCAGTTGCTCAAACGTAATTCCAGGCTTAGGGAGGGATGAAATGGACTGCCACCAATCTAAACATCTTGATGTTCACCTACCTAGCTAAATGTAGTGGATATATACAAGTATTTTATTACGATGAGCTAAAACTACATTGAAGGCTAGATTCTCAAACGAAGTCAAGGATCAGTCAAGATAGGTTCAATTTTTTGTTAATTATTAATCAATGTGATAGCTCAAGTTCTCTTGTACACGTATTGTAAAACCTAAAATGACAACTGATTTCCAAATTTGTTTTATAGGATCGTAATTGGAAACTCTATTCTTTGAAGAATCCATGTAATTAAACAAAACAAAGAAGAAGAAACTACAGATTCTAGGATTTTTGTAATGGAACTCTAGTGAACATTGAACTAATAGAGAGTTGATTTAGGTTCGTTCCAATTAATGTATCCTTAACAAGTCTTCACAACGTTAGATTTGTAGGAGAGACGAGAATTTTAGAGTTTTTTTATTTTCATTTCTCTTTTTTCAAAAGAACTGAACACGAGTTATTCCAGTTTTTTAGGTTAATGTTTTGCGGTTTCTTGAATCTACAAATGTTTACTTCTCAAATTAGCAAGTAAAGAAAAAAAAATTAAAGATGAAATAAAAGATACCTTGGTAATGGTTAACATGTTTACACAAAAAGAAGAAACAAAAATTGTTGCCGAGTGGACCTTCAAAATATGTCACTAGAAATGCATCAAATCTCAATGTAAGTAAACAAGTAAACCATAATTGTTGGGTAGGAGTACCAATGTAGACCATCGCGTAGAACATTTCTGGATGCTTAAAGCCAACTTAAGGAACAAAAAAACCTTCATAAAATGGTAGTACTAGCGTAACATGTTCATAGGCCTTCTCGTTTTCTAGATCGATCCGTATTTTTCTTGCATTTTGTTATTTTTGTCTCGCATATAAAAAAGAATTCCCCAAATGTACATTCCTGCCTCACCTTCTAAATCCAGTTCAATTGCACCCATATATAACTACTCCATGTAGCAGTCACGAGAGAGTATCGTACAAGTAGCACATTGAATAACCTGCTGGGTTCAATTGATTGGGGTAAATAGTAATTACGATCTAGTTGGTGTTAGATTTTTACCGCACAATCTTTCCTAAAACTAAACGCGTGTCAAGCGATGAGAAGAGAAGTACTTGATAAATCATAGTGTTGCATACACAGAGTACTTGATAGGCTATTTATTTATTGTCTCATTTCCCTCTCTCTCACACACAGACTCTGCAGAGCAAAAAGAGAAAGAAGAAAGTTTAGGGTTTCTAATGGCTTCTTCTTCTTCTTCCTCTTCAAAAATCCACCTCTTCAAGAAAACAGGTATACTAATTTACACTCTGAAAATCTATTTTTCTTTTTGTTTATTTTTGTGGTGTGATACATCTTTAACATTGTGCTTATGTGTGTTTGTTTGATTCAGCAATTGAAGATGGAACCCCTGAAGATTACTATCTGGATCCATCTGATAACTTGATGAAGATAACATCTGCCTGGAGTGTCGTTGAACATGATGATCATCTTGTTTTGAGTATCAGTTTGCTTAAAATTGGGGATCTAGTTGCGGTTGCACCAGAAGAAGATGTTATTCATATTGCTGTTATTAAAGAAAACAAGGAAAAGGCTGCTCGTTTTCATCATAAAGATGGGATGAAGATGTTTAGTATTAAGATGAATCAAAAATTCCTCAAGATTGTTAAGGATTACGGAGGGCTTCCTGATGCTACCGCTATTTTGTTCATGAAAAAACTCAAGCTGAAGAAGGAATTATCAGCAGTAAGAATCTCTGATCTGGATGAGTAGTACGGATAAGGGGAAATGGAAGGTGGTCTGGTCTTTTGGTTTTCAAGTTTGTTGCTGCTGCTGTCTTTTGATGTTTCTTTCTAGTTTTTCATCTTGTTTTAGGTTTATATTTGATTTCAGTTCTTAGTTAGGTGGTTTTGGAAGTTATTTTGAGGTTGATAATCTGATGATCAGGAGCTCATAATATGGATTTCACAAATGTAATCAATCATCCAAACAACTAACAGTATCGATCTATCTATCTTTATATTATTAGTAAAATCCTTCCATTTCCATATTAAAATCAATGTGTTGATTAATCATTTATGTATTTTTTGAGATGTTTGTGCTCTTGTACAGCTTCAAACAGAGATTCTAATGGTTTTGTTTGCTAGCTAGCTAGCTCTCTGTGTGAATTCTGTAAAACAGCTTTGTTGAGTGTCAGTTTTGGATGATAGCTAAAAATGGTAAAGCTTCAAAGGCAAGTTAAAAGGAATTCAAATTTTGAAACCCTAAAAATCACGTTACTTCACTGACTCCTCAGAACTTACAGCCCACACATGTACTACCTAAATCCTATCCATGGCGTGAAGTTTATTAGAGGGAATCATCCAGTGTATGCCACGTAGAATTTAGAAAGAATTTAGAATGAGCCTCAGAATGTTTTGCTAAAAATTAGGCACCAAGGGCCCATGGCCATGGTACATGAGTCTATGACCTTAAACAAAGAACGCGACCTCATTGCAGTTACCGCAACATTGGCTGGCTCTGCCAAGATACAATATAATTTTTCTTCCACATGACAAATTAGATTTCTAGTTTGTTTGATTGTTTCAAAATTTGAGTAAAAAAAGGTTTCAATTTTCTTATCATACAACCGTGTCTTATGTGGTTCGACTGTGACACGGTCATATTAAAAAAAAAAAGTTTCAATTTTCTTACCCACACAGCATATTATGTGGTTCGACTGTGACGGAATTTACATTTTCTTTACTCAGTGTTCATTCTTGATGTATCAGCGTCATAACTAACCATTGAGACATATGAACTGTATCTACTTAATTCAATGATAGAAATGCTGCCTGCCTGTAAAAGGGAAAGATCAGCATATTCCGAACAAAAAAGATGTCCCTCCGTCAAAAAAGGAAAGTTGATAATAATAATAGAGGTGTGAGATTTGATTCATTTGAACAACAAAGCTTCTCTTCATCACTGGGTTTGTTTACTTCATATGGGTTTTCACAAAAGTTTGGGCTTAGGAAATTGTTACGCACTCAGTTTCAGTCAGAACAACGGTTGGCTTTTGCGCTGTATACAATTATCTTCTTCTTGTAAGTATGGTTCACAAATGTGAGGACAATTTTCCCTGGTTCGGCCAAATTTGAAGCTGTTGCAAATAACTTGTTCATCACTTGAGCTAATTATTCTTTTTTCTGCATTGTAACTGTGTATCCAGGTTCATTATCAGGTACAAATTCAGCACAATAACTCACTTCCCCTTCCCAGCCCAATACTCTTACTTCCCATACAAGTACAACAACACAATTCTGCAATTCCAAAATCCAGTAAAATTCAATAAGGCATTCAACCCAAAAATTATCCAAAACTGCAACAAAAATGGAAATTAAAAGCAAAAAAGTGTAAAATCCATACCTTAGGTATTGGGAGCTCAATAGGTTGTCTTGTTACTCGTTTAAGAAGTACCTCATCAACAAGATCATCACAGCTGAATTCTTTATTACCTTCTCTGTATAAACCACCATACTGAACTGGTACTTGTCCAGGTGATATGTATCTGTTTATGCAAATAACACGAAATTTAGTAAATCACATTTTGCTAAAACATAGCATCAGATAGTTCTAAAATGGAGAACAATTACTTACTTGAAAAGGGTTTTAGGAGATTTTGATGGTCCAGCAAAAACAAACTTGCTCTTAGTTCTTTGTGGTAGGAATGGACTAACCATTTTGTAGAATCCATGATACCACCATGGCACATTGATGAGCACCTATAATAATTGTCCAAACCCATCAATTAGATGCACAAACAAACAATTCAGAACAAAAACAAATAAACAAACAAACCAGAAATTCAGTGAAACCTAAAAAACTAAGGTCAATGCAAGTCAACTCTAGTCAATTTAATCAAAAGAACATGCAAACTGAAGTAATTCAGACAGGGTTTGCCTACTCAATTTAAACAATTGAAGAAGCCAGATAAATAATGTTAATAAATGATGAAAAAGATGATGAAGAAATTCATACATGTTTAGAAGCAAACTCAGGGTAATGATCTTGAATCAAATCCCAAGCTTGATCAGCAGCTAGGCGGAGTTCCCATTTGCCAGGTCCAGGAGAATTCTTCAAATCATGGATTTGAAGAATAGTTGAAACACCACCAGAATCAAGTTGTTTCCTAATACTCTTCTCTAAAAACTGGATCCTCCATTGGACAAACTTTCGTCTTTTTTCTTCGCTAGAAAACATCTTAGAATATAAATCTTTATTACTTAGAAACTCGCCATAGACAGTGTAACAAACTGGACGTCCTTTTTTATCAAACCCATTCATGAAAACAACCTTTTCAAGATCATTACTAAGACCAAGATCTTCATCAAGTAATGTATCAATACCAAATTCTTTCCTCCATTTCACCGTGTTTTTAATCATTGTAAATGCTTCTTTCGCTTTGAAGTCACTTGCTCTAAGAAATTTCAGCAGGATCACATCACTCTTTTCATCACCAATTAGAGGAATCCCCCAGATGAATACTTCTTCTTTGATGGGTTTATGAGGAGAAGGAGAAGTGAACTCATGATTAATAAGAGCAGTTTTAATAAGTTGTTTGAGTTCATCTAAAGCTTTCTTTTCTGTGTCAACTGATGAAGCTATCTCTGAGTTTACTCCCATTGCTTCTAACTTATAGTTTTCCCCTTATTCTTTTGTCTCACAACCTCTCAAAGAATAGAACTCTCAATGTTGCTCTCAACTACACAACATTCGTATCTATTTATACTTGATAGATAAAAATTTGGAGGTCAAGAATAAGCAGCTCTCCTAGGTATAGAATATTACTGGTTTCCTAATCTTGGAATAAACCTCAGTTTAAGAATTACACTATTTACTAGCCAAACCAGTCAATTGAACCAAGAATTACCAATGTGTGACTTACAGTGTGGATCACTTGCTTCGCGTTCAGACCCCAAATTGACATTTCATCACATTAACCAAATCTTAGTTAACCTTATCCAAAGTAAAAAAAAAAAAAAAAAAAACACTAGAAGAATAAAAACACCTGAAGTAACATGAAAATCTTCAACTGATTCCTGCGCTAGGACAGAGACCTACATTACCAATAATTATTAAGAAGATCGCCAGCTGAGTTCTTCAGTTGCATCTAACTCTAATCTTCACTAGCTACCTGCATGGGGTGCATAATAGATGAGAACTTGGTAGAATCTAGTTACAAAAAGAATGATATCATTAGAAGAAAAAAAATGAAGATCGATCTAACACTATTTTGTTCTGCAGACTGGTAGGCGGCCAGAGTAATATCATGAACATACATATCGACATACAAATGGTATTAATAAGCTTCAAAAAATTGATGAGAACCACAACCTACTGTCTTACACAACAAGCATATATCTGAGATCTTCACTAATGCCAAATTTGAACCTGCTAATTTAAGAAAAGTTAGCGAGAGAACATATGGAACTTTGATGCCATCATATGGTTATAAGAAAACCTACTTCTGGTTATAAGGAAATCTACTTTTAAATTGATTGTATACGTAAGAAATTTTCCCCTCGAGATGCACATTTTTAGAACCTAAGCAAAACAGGAATAGTATACAACGTATTAAGAAGATTTATGTAAGTGCATAAGATACTCAAGGATCCGTACACACTCGCATGGAGTTGGACAAAGATATAGATACTATGTGAGGAAAGATTAAGAATGCTTAAGATACTCACATCAACTTTGCTTTCTTCTTTTTGTTCTTGATATCCTCTTCTACACCATTGCAGTCTTCGTCTTCTTCTTTGCCATCACTGACATCACCAATGTTCATGCCAGGAATCCCATACTTTTCTGCAATCAAAATTGACTATCAATGGCATGAATAAGCAAATATAATATCATATCACTAAGTCGTAAGCCTACTTTAAAAGGGCCCTTTAAAATTGGTTATGTAAGAAGTTTATTCATAAAAATCTACATTTTTTATTGTACAGGAGAATGTAAAGTCCAAGGAACTAAGCAAAACAGCAGTTGTGGAAGTGGATAAAAGAAGTGTACATAGCAAATACGTGAGATCCAGGAGAAATAAGTTTTAAGCTAAGCTTAACAGCAATAAATACTCACCCCATCTTCGTAGTCTTTCCCTTTTCGTCTCAATATCTTCTTCTTCTTCCTCCTGCTCCTCTTCTTCTGAGTCGTCATCATCTTCCGAGTCTTCCTCCTCTGAGTCATCATCACTTTCTGACTCTTCGTCTTCTGACTGATCATCTTGCCCGACATAAGTGCCTGAATCAAGCGATACAAGGCTCTCCACATAAACGGAGGTAGTATAAGAGTACGAATCAAAGTCATCATGAGCCTTGAGATTTATCGAAGTTCCACGCTTCCAAGTCATACAGATCCAGACAAAAATCGAGACCCGTGTCATATCCTAATAAAACCTCGCTATTGTTGACAAACTGAAGCGGAATCAAGTGTCCAAAGAACTTGCAGATTGTTCCTTGCTCGACGGTGAAATTTTTTTCCCAAGATTCTGTCACTCCATAGGCCTTCATTTCCCATACATCAATGCGACCTCGGTGCATTGAACCAAGTAAGCAAAGGGACCCTCCCAATGAACACAAATTTGCTTCAAAGTATTCATCACAAAAGCTGGGTAGGGGCATCTCATCGAATCTGTCATCCTTGAATTCAAAAGAGACTATGACTTTGTAGGTCTCAGATGCCATAGGGTCAGTCTTCACTATCCAATGCATAGCTCCATTAACACTTACTCGAGCCATATCTGGTTCTCCCACACCAAATTCATAAGGTATGTCCTCAATTCTTCTCCATAAGTCGGAACCTAATGTATATACCTGAACTTCACAACAACTTTCACCCTCAAAACCCGCAATGCAAACCACCTTAAAATCATCAAGCTGATCATCATATCCAAATCCATATGTGAAGTAACTAATAATGTCATCCGGGCACGACTCAATTTGTGCTTCAGGTACTTTTCTATACTCTCTAGTAGCTGGATTCCAGAGGACAACAGAATTATCTTCATGAGGACTCACACAAACCAAGCCCTTGCAAGTTCCCGGAATATAATTCCGTCACTTGTATATCTCCAAGGATAATTGACATTAACACGGTTATTCAAGGTAGATGTTGATGGATCATATGCTAAGGTGCAGGTGCTTTTATGAAGACCATAACCAGAGTGCATCATCACACTGAACAGGTTCCTTTCAATAGCATGGTCCAAGTGTTCTTTCACAAACTTCGGGTTTTCCAGTAACTTGCACCAGGCTTTTGACACACACCTGAACCGTAAGATTGTTTTCACGGGCAACCTAACAAGGATGTTCAGTAAGATGTTCTTATCTTGGAGTTTCGCCATTCCTACATTTTCAGAAGAAAAGAAAATCAAACATCCCAAAAGAACAAAAAGTGCATAATCTGATTTCAGATACTTTGATGTAAGCAAAGAGCATAACTTAATACAAAAACAACATACAGTACATAATTTATGAGAATTGGGTAAATTCGAGTCACAAGAAAGGAGAATTTTGAAAGTCGGATAGTTAAAGAATACACATACAAATGGCAGAAATAAGCTTCAGGTAGTCCTAGTACCACGACCTACTGTCTAAGATACAAATATAGAATTGTATTATTCAGTAACACCAAGCCTGAAACTGCTAAAATGAGAGATAAGGGAAAGCAAACAAAATTGCATATAATAAGTTGTAAACCTAAAATTAAGCCAAATAGCTCTGATACACCATTTTTTGGTAGTGGCATAAAGAAATCAACACGTTTAAGCTCGCATTGGGTTAGGAAAGTATATAAATACTATGTTACATAAGTAAGTGCATAAGATACTCACTCCGTCTTTGCAGTCTTTTCCTTTCTATTTCTCGTTGCCAGACATAAGTTCCTGAATTAAGCGGTAAAAGGCTCTCCACATAGGCAAAGGTAACACTAAAGTACCAACCCCAGTTAGCATAAACCTTAAGATTTATGGATGTTCCACGCTTTAGGTCATATAAATCCAGATGATAACCTTTCCTGTCGTCATATCCTAATAAAATCTCACCATTTTTGACAACCTGAAGTGGAACCAACTGTCTAAAGAAATCTGCTTGGTTAATGGTGAAGAGTTTAACCCAAGATTCAGTCACTGCATACTCCTTCATCTCCCATATATCAATGCGACCATAAATAGAACCATGTAAGCAAAGGGATCCTCCCAATGGACACAAATTTGTTTCAGCATAATCAAAACTGGGTAGGCGCATCTCATCGAATCTGTTATCCTTGAAATCAAAAGAGACTATTACTTTGCTGGGCTCAGTGTCGGTGAATGCTAACCAATGCATAGATCCATGAACACTTACTTGAGACATGTCCATTTCTCCGTGACAAAGCCAATAAGGTATATTCTCAAGCCTTCTCCATGAATTAGATTTAAGTGTATATACCCGAACTTCAGAAAAATAAACACCATCAAACACCACAAAACTTACAACCTTAAAATCATCAATTTCATCACCGCAACCAAATCCATGTTTATAGTAACTAAATTCATCTGCTGACTCTATTGGTACAGTTGGTACTTCCTTAAACTCCTGGGTAGTTGGATTCCAAAGGACAACATCATTCTGATTAGTGGTGGTTAAACAAATCAAGCCATTACAAGTTCCCCAAAATTTTCTTGCCAAAGGATAATTTATACTAGCAGGGTTACTCAATGTAGATGAAGATGGATCATAAGCTAAAGTGTGGGCTTCTTCATGAAGATCATAACATGGGTGCATCATTACACTGAATTTGTTCATTTCAATTGCGTGACTAAGGTGCTTTTTCACAAAATCAGGGTCTTTCAATAACTTGCACCAGGCTTTGGATACACACCTGAACCGTAAGATCGCTTTCACAGGCAACCTAATGATGATGTTTGATATGATATCCTGATCTCGTAGTTTCGCCATTGCGTGACTAAGGTGCTACCAGCGTGTGTGTTTGGCATGTGCCAATGGCATGTGCGGAATGCCTTGGTGGTAGGTTGCATGGTTTGTAAGTTAGGCTACCAGCGTGTGTGTTTGGCATGTGCCAATGGCATGTGCGGAATGCCTTGGTGGTAGGTTGCATGGTTTGCAAGTTAGGCTACCAGCGTGTGTGTTTGACATGTACCAATGGCATGTGCGGAATGCCTTGGTAGGAAAAGCTACCAGCGAGCATGTTGGCATGTGCCAATGGCATGCGTGGCCATTAGGGCCGTGGCTTTGGTAGGAAAAGCTACCAATGAGCATGTTGGCATGTGCCAATGGCATGCGTGGCCATTAGGGCCGTGGCCTTGGTAGGAAAAGCTACCGGCGAGCATGTTGGCATGTGCCAATGGCATGCGTGGCCATTAGGCCGTGGCCTTGGTAGGAAAAGCTTCCGGCGAGCATGTTGGCATGTGCCAATGGCATGCGTGGCCGCTAGCCGTGGCCTTGGTAGGAAAAGCTACCATCGAGCATGTTGGCATGTGCCAATGGCATGTGTGGCCGCTAGGGCCGTGGCCTTGGTAGGAAAAGCTACCAAATGAGCATGTTGGCATGTGCCAATGGCATGCGTGGCCATTAGGGCCGTGGCCTTGGTAGGAAAAGCTACCGGCGAGCATGTTGGCATGTGCCAATGGCATGCGTGGCCGACTTGGCCTAGGTTGCGTGGTTTGCAAGCCTATGGCGCTATATTTGGCATGTGCCAATGGCATAGCGGCTTGGAAATATGGCTTGTGGTGCGTGTTGGCATGTGCCAATGGCATGTACGGCCATGTTGACCTAGTTGCACGTTTTGCAAGCCTAGGGCGCTATATTTGGCATGTGCCAATGGCGTAGCGGCTTAGTTTGGCATGGTTGCCAATGAGTGTGATATGTAATTCGGTTTTGGCGTCGCTGCCATGGTGCGTAGTGTGCGGCTTGGTTTGGCATCGTTGCCATGGTGCGCAGTGTGCGGCTTGGTTTGGCATTGTTGCCATGGAGCGAAGTGTGCGGCTTGGTTTGGCATTGTTGCCATGGTGCGCGATGTGCGGCTTGGTTTGGCATCGTTGCCATGGTGCGCAGTGTGCGGCTTGGTTTGGTCATTGTTGCCATGGTACGCAGTGTGCGGCTTGGTTTGGCATCGTTGCCATGGTGCGCAGTGTGCGGCTTGGTTTGGCAGTGTTGCCATGGTGCGCAGTGTGCGGCTTGGTTTGGCATCGTTGCCATGGTGCGCAGTGTGCGGCTTGGTTTGGCATCGTTGCCATGGTGCGCAGTGTGCGGCTTGGTTTGGGCATTGTTGCCATGGTGCGCAGTGTGCGGCTTGGTTTGGCATTGTTGCCATGGTGCGCGGTGTGCGGCTTGGTTTTGGAATTAGGGTTCTGTGCCAAAACCCTAATCTGGTATTTTGAAAAAATACCCCTATTAATTATTTACACCTGAGTTAAATGCTCATAGTTAATGTGTTGCGGGTAACACTAGGTCATGGGGTTTTACGATTTTACCCCTTGTTTAAAAACCACCATCAACAGTAGGGAAAGAGAATGAGATAACAATAAAACCGAGGTGAACATTGCAAAAGGTAATGAAGAATCAGATGATGCTTATGATTTCTCGCTAACTGTGACACCATCAGCTTGTGCTATTACATATGGTACATGGGTATTAGATACTGGAGCAACATATCATATATGTCCATATCGGGACTGGTTTTCAAGTTTTGAAGAGCTTTATGGAGAAGTACGTATGGGAAACAATCATACCTGTAGGGTGCTTGGGATTGGTAGTGTTCGTATCAAGATGCATGATGGTATGGTTAGAGAGCTTAAGGAGGTAAGATTTGTACTTGCCATAAAGAAGAATCTGATTTCACTCAGAACTTTAGAAGCTAATGGCTATAAGATAGTCGCTGAAAATGGTGTTCTAAAGGTAATATCTGGATCTATGGTTATCATGAAGGGCACAAGTCATCATAACTTGTACTACTTGATTGGGAGTACAATAACAGGGGATGTGTCTATTTCTGAACACATCGAGAGTACAGCTACCGAGAAGACAAATCTATGGCACATGAGACTTGCACATCCAGGTGAGAAGTCGTTGTATAGGTATATTCAACAAGACTTGTTGAAAGGTGCTATTGCCTGCAAGTTAGCATTTTGTGAATATTGTGTTAAGGGCAAGAAAACAAGAATAAGCTTTGGCACATCTATCCACAATACTAGTGGAGTTCTTGACTATGTTCACTCAGATGTTTGGGGTCCTTCCAAGAATGCATCATTGGGAGGGAAACATTGGTTTATGTCGTTCATTGATGATTTTTCTAGGAGCGTATGGGTGTACACCATGAGGCATGAGGATGAAGTCCTAGAAATCTTTGTGAGGTGGAAAAAGGCAACTGAGACTCAAACGGGCAGAAAGATCAAAGTACTATGTTCGGACAATGGTGGAGAGTACAAGAGTGATCCGTTCTTGCAAGTATATCTGGATGAGGGGATAAAGAGGCACTCCACAGTTAAGAAGACACCGCAACAGAATAGGGTAGCTGAACGCATGAATCGTACTTTGCTGGAGAAGGTACGATGTATGTTATTTAATGCTGGATTAGGTAAGGCATTTTGGGCTGAGGCAGTTACGTATGCGTGCTTCCTCATTAATAGGTTGTCATCAGCTGCATTAGAAGGTAAAACTCCTATGGAGAAGTGGTTTGGTAAACCAACTTATGATTATGACTCAATTCATATCTTTGGTTGTCCTGCGTGGTATCATGTTAGTAAAAACAAGCTTGATAGCCGTGCTGTGAAAGGAATCTTTGTGGGTATGAAAAGTGGAGTAAAAGGGTTCAAGATTTGGAATCCAGTTGAGAAGAAGATAGTCATGAGTAGAGATGTCACATTTGATGAGATGTCTATGGTAAAGTCTTGGGGTTCTCGACAGGTGGAGAACAGAAGCACCAGTACTAATGAGCCTTTGCAGCAGGTGGAGATTGATGCAATTCCACCAATTCCAGTTAAGTTTGTATCTGTTCAGAATACTTCTGAAGACATTGGGTCTGCAAGAGAGGTAACTACTGAAGTTCAAAATGATAGTGACACTGTTGAGGAAGAGGAACAAGAGTCAGTAGAAGATACAGAAGCTACGGTCACGGAGACCATAGCAACCAGCAAACCGAGAAGATCAACCAGGAAGCCTGGTTGGATGAATGATTACATTGCTTATGCATTACCAGTTGTTGAAGATGGTACTCCTACTTCCTATTTAGAAGCTGTACATAGTGCAGAGTGTAAAGAATAGGAAGGTGCAATGAAGGACGAGATGGAGTCTATTTACAAAAACGGCACATGGATTCTTATGAAGCTTCCGAACGGTAAGAAGGCCATAGGGTGCAAGTGGGTATATGCTAAGAAAGAAGGATCTTAGATGAATCAAGTACGCTACAAGGCAAGGTTAGTTGCAAAAGGTTATGCCCAAAGAGAAGGGATTGACTACAATGAGGTGTTCTCTCCGGTGGTAAAACACTCATCAATCCGTATTTTGTTGGCTTTGGTAGCACAATATGATTTAGACCTAGTTCAACAAGATGTTAAGACAGCATTCTTACATGGTGATCTAGAAGAGGAGATCTATATGACTCAGCCGAGTGGGTTTAAGGTTGCTGGAAAAGAAGATTGTATATGTAAAGTGAAGAGATCGTTGTACGGGCTGAAGCAGTCTCAAGTCAATGGTACAAGCGATTTGACCAGTTTATGATAGGCCAAACATACACAAGAAGTCACTATGACCATTGTGTATACTTTAAGAAGCTACGTGATGGGTCTTTCATATATTTTCTCTTGTATGTCGATGATATGTTGATAGCATCGAATAACAAGAAAGAGTTTGATAATTTGAAGCAGAAGTTGTCATCTGAGTTTGAGATGAAAGATCTGGGAGAAGCTAAGAAGATTCTTGGTATGGAGATTCAACATAACAGAGAGAAGGGTAAGGTTTGTTTGTCTCAAAAGGCATATTTGAAGAAAGTGTTACAGAAGTTATGTGTCTACGAAGGAACTAAATCTGTAAGTACTCCCCTTGTTGCTCATTTTAAGTTGAATGCACATATGTATCCCACTACTGAAGAAGAGCAAAAGTATATGGCCCAAGTCCCATATGCTGAGGCTGCTGGTAGCTTGATGTATACGATGGTATGTACAAGGCCGGACATTTCACATGTTGTTAGTATGGTCAGCCGTTATATGCATTGTCCTGGTAAGGAACATTGGCAAGCTCTGAAATGGATTTTGAGGTATCTTTACGGTACGGTTGATGTTGCCTTGGAGTTTGTAAAGGATAGAAGTAACAATCAGTTGTGTGTTGGGTATGTGGATTCTGACTATGCTGGTGATTTGGACAAGAGACGTTCAACTACAAGGTATGTATTTACTGTAGAAGGGGCACAAGTAAGTTGGAGATCAATCTTGTAGTCTACTGTGGCGCTTTCAACTATGGAGGCGGAGTATATGGCAGTGACTGGGGCATTTAAGGAGGTTATATAGCTACAAGGTTTGCTAGATGACTTAGGAGTTGTGCAAGACCAACTGCCTGTGCATTGTGATAGTTTAAGTGAAATTTATTTGGCGAAGAATCAAGTGCATCATGTTAGAACCAAACATATAGACGTACGATTTCACTTTGTGAGAGAAATTCTTGAAGAAGAAGACATTCTACTTGTGAAGATCGATACTAAAGACAATCCAGCTGATATGTTGACTAAAGTAGTATCTGGGATCAAGTTTCGACATTGTTCGAAATTGATCCACATCCTTCCGGTTTGGTGAAAATCCATTTTGGGTAGAGGTTCTTAGGAAACTGGTGGAGGTCTTCTAGCAAGACCATTTGAGAGAACTACGGTCGGGTTTGATTCCTATTGAGGATACGTAGGCAGCCAGTGATGGTTCAATCGACGTTGGAAGATGGAGGTGATTTTATCTATTGATCGTCTCATGCATGAATGCATGATCTGAGGTGGAGGATGTTCAAGGACTAGATTAGGAAATCTAGTTGGTTTAGGAAACCAATTACTAGTGTCCTAAGTATAGCAACTTAAGAGGTTTGTCTCTTAGAGTTAAGTTAGGAAACCCTATACTTGTAGGAAAGTAATCCTTATTAAGGAATGTGTTCATCCCTATTGATTTGTATAAATAGCCATAGAGAGAACTAGAGAAAACACACCAGAACTAAGTAAAAGTTCTCTTCTTCTCTGCTTAGGCTTTGTATATTCCAACATATACGGTGATATATAAAATTGCTTATTCCTTCCCGAGGATTCAACCTCGTTAAATACTTGTTCTTCTTGTGTGTGTGATTGTGTTCTTGGCGATAGTGAGATACCTCGTAGTAGTGCAAACCTAACGCTTCCGCAGGCTTTGGCATAACATTGTCTTCTTCTTCAGCTTTGGGTTTAGCATCATTCTTCCTTTCCGCATAATTCTTGATTTCTTCAGCACTGAGTTTGGTAATGAATATCCTTTGAATACTGGCTGACAGTCTGATGGTAGGATCAAGGTCAACTTCTAACTTAAGCAAGTTAGGGTTCATCTCAATGTTGAAGTTCTTCGTCCCATCCTTATCATCAAAACGAGCAGCTATTTCTTTTCGTACTTCGATATTTATAAACTTGCCTTCAAACCTGGTCATAACTAGATCCCCTAACCCTAAGCCATGATAATCAATTGTCAAAACAAGAAGATCTTCATGTTCAACGACCCTCCACTTGGATGCTACCTTCCATAAGTTATCCGATGGATTCAGATAATACAACTCAGGAGTTCCAGCTTCTATTGTTGAATCAACAACACATAAAAAAGAAAATCCATGTTATAAACTTATAAACACCACAGATCAACAAATGAGAAAGAAATTTAAGAAAAAATTCAATAGATTTCAGAGTCTGAAAGTATACCTGATTTCTTGAAGAGGTGGATTTTTGAAGAAGAAGCAGTCATTATAGTGTAAAAATTAAGAAACCCTAAACTTTGATTTTAGTCGCTACTCTGTAGTGTGTATTTATAGGGAGGCAGGAGATACTAGTTGAGATGATTGTAGTGGCAATAAATTAGAATATCATGCGTTAATTTTCAGTGTATGTAACAGTAGGATTAGTTGATTGCTCCGGTTCCCATCACTTGACACGTTTAAATCTACAGTATTTACTAGAGTGTTACCTATGTGTGAATTACAGTGTGGATGATTTTGTTGGGAAAACGCTTATGCCAGTCATTGGCCAAAGCTACTTTTCTGAAACTTATGTGAACTTAACCCTCTTGACCGTTACACTGAGTTTATGGGTGAAATATTAAGATATAAATTTACCTCAAGCAAGAAAAAATTGGAAAATATGAGAGGCAGGGAAAACTTAATGGCTTACACCGTTCAGAGGAGAGGACTACTACGCAAAGGTCTGCCTCGGTATTCGTCAATGGAGTTGCACGTTGAATTAGGGAAGACTAACTATGTAGAGCTGCAATTAGCTAGGTAGGTGAAACATTAAAATGATTAGATTAATTGGTCACCATTGCACCCCATGCACTAAGACTGCAATTACGACTTAAGCAACTGATGGACTATCAAGACTCATTCCAGTTCTATTTGGAAATGAATACTTACTTAATCATGCAAAGCTCCAGTACTTATTGTATGTAAATTGACGTTTAACCATGCAGAATCTAAGTGAGTAGTGAGGATCATATGGTTATTGCAATTGTTTAATAATTAGCCTATCCTTAACTTCTTTTAAAAAACAAAAACTCTCAACGAACCAAGAGAAAAACCACAAAAGAAAACCGCATTTCACGAATCCATCCATGCACGTCTCGAGGGGGGGGCCATTGGGATCCACTAATAAATAAAAATCAAAAAAAAAAAAAAATCCGTGAGAGGGGGTTTTGCTTTAGTTTTTCTCCCACGGTTCATATAGAGGGAACATAAGACTAAACTACGTTTAAACAACTGGTGCATTTTTTTGAAAACTCAATTCGGATTTGGACGTATCATGCCATCCAGTATTGTGAGTACAACCTAGCAACCTAATTGCATGTATTCTGAGTGGATTTTAAACTTGGGATAGGGTTGAAGGTACAATATTGAGTTGTCATTTGTGATAAGTCATGATTTTAGGGTTTTTCAAAATTTGAATTTGATAACCCAATCTATGTTATTTTGCTTTTGGTGTGACTTAGTTTGCCTCTTAAATTTTGCCGTTTTCAGAGGGAAAACATAATTTCTGGAATACAAAACAAAAATCTTCTCTGACCTCTGCATTGTGGTGAAGCAGTTTTCCATAGACAGGACAACACCATTAAAATTTCTTTGTGAAGCTCAACATATTTTCTTGAACAAAAACATATCAACAAATTCATTAAAAATATTAAATCAAGACATTTTAATATGGAAATGGAAGGATTTTGCTCAACATACTATTAAAGATAAATAGATATTCTTAGCTGTTTGATGTAGATTGATGATTACATTTTGTGATCCATATAATAACCTCCTGATGATCAGAATATCAATCTTTAAACAACTTTCAAAAGCCCCTAATAAGAAATTACAAAAGACATTCAAACTGGACCAAAAACAAATTCTAGAAAGAAATTTCAAAAGACAGCAGCAGCAAACTAACATAAAAACACCTCCACGTTCCATGTTCTTTACCACTAAATATTCTGTTCTTCATTTCTTCATCAGGATTGAGTTAAGACATAATATTAAACGTTGAAATATAGAACTCCTTAGTTTCTTCAGCTTTGGGTTTGCAAACATGCATCCTTCCGGTGTTATTCTTGATTTCTTCAGGTGTGAGTTTAGAAACATGCATCCTTTTCTTGATTTCTTCAGCACTGAGTTTAGAGATATACATCCTTGAAATCGCCCAATCTTTACAATTTTCAGCCTTAATTCCCAACTTAAGGAAGTTCGGATTCAATTCAATACTGAAATTCTCCATCCCATTCTCATCAGCATGACCAGCAGGCATCTTGTATCCATCTTTTCCTAAATTGATGTTAATAAACTTTTCTTTTACCGTAACAGCAATTGGATCCCCTAAACGACGCATATGAATTGTCAAATCAATAACATTTTCATGTTCAACCACACTCCACTTCGATGCTATCTTCCATAGATTCTCAGATGGGTTCAAATAATAGTTATTAGGCCTTCCAGCTGCTATTGCTGAATAGGAATAAACAAAAAATCCATATAAAATTTCAAAACCAACAAATAAACACAGAAAAAATAAAGGATTTCAAAGAATTAAAGTCTAAGAATTGATGTACCTAATTTCTTAAAGAGGTGGATTTTTGAAGAAGCCATTACTTAAGAAGATGCTCTGGACTTTCTTTTCTCTGTAGGTTCTGTGCTAGTGAGGTAATGACTAATGACAACATAAGTCAGTGTATAGAGGAGGTGATGAGTTGATTAGCACTGTAGTGGAATATTTTGGATAGTCTACTCTGTGTATGTAATAGTAGAATTGGTTAGGTACTTCGGTTCTTATCAGTTGACACGTTTAACTTTAGGAAGAATGTTGCTGATAAGATCAACTCCTACTACGGCATCTACTAGCTAAGCCAATCAGCTAAATCTGTTTAGACTAACAAGGGTTCATTGTGGTATTGGATAATTGTTTGTTGGAAATAGGCTACAAATTGTCATCGGCTAAAGCTTAATTTCCGGTAGAATTTATCTTTTTTCTTCACAAACGGCTGTTTCAAAAGAAAAAAAATTGGAACGAGTGTTGTTTTATTTTCTTGATCAAATTTTGATAAAAGCCGTAAAAGTTAAAAAAAAAAATACTGGTATCAAAAATGTCACTTGTAAGGAAATTGATGTCACATTTTGGAGGAGCCAATGTTGCCCTGGACTCGATCATGAGCTAAAGTTTGGAGAATTGCATTTGTATTTGTTACTAGCAATTCAAAATCTATGGCCCCTTTTTTTTTTTTTTTTTTTGGATGGACCATATGTTTGTTTTCGAAGCTCATTTCTTTTTGTGTCTCTGTAGTGGGTGTTGATCTTATACAATCGTGCCCTAAAGCTAAACGTGTCGAGTGATGAAAATAGGAGTACACGATCCATCATAGTGTCCTCCACAGAATCAATCTATTCCTCCCTCTCTATAAAAAGAACCGGTCTTTTGTTGTCTCATTTCCACACAAACACACACTCTGCAGAGCACAAAAACAAAGTTTAGGGTTTCTTAATTCCTACACTGTCATTAATGGCTTCTTCATCTTCAAAAATCCACCTCTTCAAGAAATCAGGTATACTAATTTACACTCTGAAAATCTATTTTTGTTCTGTTTGTTTTGGTGGTGTAATATAAATTTTAACATTATGCTTATGTGTGTTTGTTTGATTCAGCAATCAAAGCTGGAACCCCTGAAGATTACTATCTGGATCCATCTGATAACTTGATGAAGATAACATCTGATTGGAGAGTCGTTGAACATGAAGATTTTCTTGAATTGAGTGTCGATTGTCTTAGCATTGGGCATCTAGTTCTCTTTGGGGCAGATCCAGGAGAAAATGTTATTCAAATTGTTGTTGCTTTAGAAAACAAGGAAAGGGCTGCTCGTTTTCATCACAAGGATGGAATGACAAACTTTAGCATTAAGATGAATCCAAAATTCCTCGACGTTTATTATAAGGTCGAAGATGCTTCTAACAGAGTGCGTTCTGAGCGTACCACTAGGCTCATCATTAACAAACTCAAGCTCAAGAAGTAATCATCAGCAGGAAGAATGTCTGATCTGGATTATTAGTACTGATAAGTAGAAATGGAAGGTGGTCTGGTCTTTTGGTCCTAAAGTTTGTTGCTGCTGCTGTCTTTTGATGTTTCTTTCTTTCTAGTTTTTTATTTTGTTTTAGGGTTTATAATTAATTTCAATTTTTAGTTAGGGTGTTTTGGAAGTTGTTTAGAGGTTGATAATCTGATGATCAGGAATATGGATTTCAATATGTAATCATCAATCATCCAAACAACTAATAGTATTGATCTATCTTTATTTATGCGGACTTGTACAGCTTCAAACAGGGAATCTAATGGTGCTGTCCTGTCTATGCAAATATCAAAATACATACAGAGATTCTCCACAATGTAGAGAGAAACTGGACAAGGTTTTGTTTTCTGGTCTTTTTGTGTATATTATAACTTTGTTGGCCTGATCAGTTTTGGATGAAAGCTCAGAATGGTAAAGCTCAGAGACTAGCTAAGGTTGCATCAAAAGCAGGATAACACGTTTTGGGTAATGCAGATTCAAAATTTTGAATGGCTGATCACAAATGACAAGTCACTGTTGTACGCCTTCAGTTCCTATCCAAATATCCAAAGGGTAAAGCACGTTTTAGGTAGTGTGCTACTCATTTTGGATTGCATATGTTACCATGTCGCTCAAACGTAATTCTAGACCTAGGCTTATTCATGGATGGAATGCACCCAATCAATATATAAATACAAATGGGACTTCAAAAGATTAAGTACTCTTGCACACAAATCTAGTAAAACTAAGCTGTAGATGTTTTACTAAAGTTACCGGAGAACTAGTTTCCCGTAACCATAGAGAAATTCTAATGGTGCTGTCCTATCAATGAAAATACTACAGAGATTCTCCACAATATTAATATAGACAACAGAGATGGTTTTGTTTTGTAGGTAGACTCTCATGAGTGTATTCTGTAAAATCAGCTTTGTTACTCTCAATTTTTAATGAAAGCTTAAAATGGTAAAACTTCAGAGATAAGCTAAAGTCACACCAAAAGCAGAAAAACACAGTTTGGGCAAATCAGATTCAAAATTCTGAAACCCTAAAATCATGCTGATCACAATTGACAGCTCATGCATGTTACGTCCAAATAGAACTGCATTGAGTTTTAAAAACGTAATTTAATTTTGTCTTAGTGCACAACGGGATAAAATAATTGTTCCAAACTTTTCTCAAATTAGCAGGTTGTAAAGAAAAAAATGAAAGACAAATACTACAAAATCCTAGACAAGAAACAATGCCTTGGTAATGGTTGACATGTTCTCGATCGTGTGTGTATATACATTGCATGTTTACACAAAAAAGAAGAAACAAAAATTGTTGCGGAGTGGACCGAAATCAAAATATGTCATTAGGTAAACCATAATTGTTGTGGAGGAGTACCAATGTATGTTCTTGCATTTTGTTATTCTTGTGTCACATATAAAAAGAAAATTATACACATGAATTCCCCAAATGTACATTCCTGCCTCACCTTCTAAATCCAGTTCCAAAATTTTCCTCATTGAGATAAATTTGTACCTTCCACCCATATATATATAACCACTCCATGTAGCAGTCACGAGAGAGAGACTCATATAAATTTGTACCTCATTGAGGTAAATTTCTAATAAAATGATCCACCGCCATAACACCATAAGTAGCACATTGAATAACTCTGCTGGGTTCAATTGATTGGGATAAATAGTAATTACTGTACTCTGTGTTAGATTTTTACCGGCACAGTCTTCCTAAAACTAAACGTGTCAAGCGATGAGAAGAGGAGTACTTGAGAAATCATAGTGTTGCATACACAGAGTACCAGGCACCAACTCAACAAATATCTCATGTCTTTATTCCTCCTCTATAAATTTATTGTCTCATTTCCTCTCTCTCTCTCACGCACACTCTGCAGAGCGAAAAAAAGAAAGAAGAAAGTTTAGGGTTTCTAATGGCTTCTTCTTCTCCAAAAATCCACCTCTTCAAGAGATCAGGTATACTAATTTGCACTCTGAAAATCTATCTTCGTTTTGTTTATTTTTGTGGTGTAATAAATCTTAACATTATGCTTATGTGTTTGTTTGTTTGATTCAGCAATTGGAGCTGGAACCCCTGAAAATTACTATCTGGATCCATCTGATAACTTGTTGAAGATAAGATCTGCCTGGAGTGTCGTTGAACATGAAGATTTTTTTGTTTTGAGTGTCGATTTGTTTGCTATTGGAGATCTAGTTTTGTTTGGGCCAGAGGCAGAAGAATATGAAATTCAAATTGCTGTTGTTTTAGAAAACAAGATAAAGGCTGCTCGTTTTAAACACAAGGATGGAATGAAGGTCTTTAGAATTAAGATGAATCCAAAATTCATCAAGAAGATAAATGTTGAGGATGATACTACTTACAAAGTGCTTCCTGAGGACCCCTCAAAGCTGGTAATAAGGGTCATGATTTTCAAACTCAAGCTGAAGAATCAGCAGTAAGAATCTCTGATCTGGATTAGTAGTAGTGATAAGGGTAAATGGAAGGTGGTCTAGTCTTTTGGTTTTCAAGTTTGTTGCTCTGCTGTCCTTTGATGTTTCTTCCTAGTTTTTCATTTTGTTTTAGGGTTTATTTAATTTCAGTTTTTAGTTAGGGGGTTTTGTAAGTTGTTTAGAGGTTGATAGTCTGATGATCAGGTTGAGCTCATAAATGTAATCAATCATCCAAACAACTATAACAGTATCTATCTATCTTTAATTTATATTATTAGTAAAATCCTTCCATTTCCACATTTTTATGTATTTTTTTGAGATCTTTTTGTTAAAGAAATTTTGAACAGATTCAAACAGAAATTATAATGGTGCTGTCCTATCTATGAAAATACAGACTCTAGAGATGGTTTTTTTTCGTAGCTCTCTGTACAAAATCAGCTTTGTTGGTCTGATCAGTTTTGGATGAAAACCCAAAATGGTAATGCTTCACAGAGAAGTTAAAGTCACACCAAAACGCAAGATGAAACCCTAAAAATCACTCTTACAGCTCACACTTGTACTTTCGAATCCAAAGCGTAAAGTTTATTAGAGGGCATGCCAAATACAATTCTACTTTGTATGCAATAGTAGAATTGGTTAGGTACTTCGGTTCTCATCACTTGACACGTTTAGCGTTAGGAAGATTGCGCTGATAAGATAAACGGCTGTTAAAGCTTCATTTCTTGTAGTCGGATTCATCTTTTTCCTTCACAAATGGCTTTTTCGAATAGAACAAAGAATTTTGAAACGACTGTTTTAGGTTTTTGATCAGATTTTGATACAAGTCGTAAGAGGTCAAGAAATCTCACGTGTAAGGAAATTGATGTCACATTTGGAGGAGCCAATGCCAATGTTTCCGTGGACTCACTCAATCATTTGGACAGCCTTTGGAGTATTTAATTTGTATTTGTTACTAGCAATTCAAAATTTATGGCCATTTTTTTTTTCTGTTCCTAATTGAATGGACCGTAATTTTGTTTTCGAAGCTCATTTCATTTTGAGTTAAGTACATTTGTCCAACACTTGAACTGGACTGTTATGATTTACTTACTTCACCACCAACTTTTACTTGAAAATCCGTACAACCATTACCTAAAGACTTTTTTTGTGTTTCTATAGTCGGCCTTCACAGTTCAGAGTACTGCACCAAGGTCTGCCTGGATACTCGTCTCTTTTCAATGGAGCTACACGTTGAATTAAGGAAGGTACCTATGTCGAGCTGCGTGTGGCACTCCTCATCACAGTGAAATGCGGAGTGCAGGCACAAAAGAGTTTGAAGAGATATTTTAGGTATTGATGAGATATGTAATTACATGTTTTTCTTCACATGGCAACTCAGCTTGGCGTAAGGCAGAATTTTCCTGATGGAAATATCTTTCGATGAAAAGAATTACACAAGTATATATATTTACGTACATTACATGGATACCTCACCCATGACATTGAGGTTCCAGTATCAACATGCAGCTCCACCATATTTGGGGAGGAGTACCAATGTAGAGACCTTCGTGTATTACATTTTTGGACAACGAAAGCCAATTTCAGGAACAAAAGAGCCTCTATATTATGCTAGTACTCATATGTCCATAGGTCTTCTCGTTTTCTACACCAATGCAGTAATTTCTTCTTAATGATTTCATCTTCAAAATCCAGTTCCATTATAACTTTTTCTTCCTTGAGGTAAATTTTTGTACCTTTCACCCTATATAACTAGTCCATGGTTAATTTCATGTGAGTCTCATAAAAGTAACTTTAGCCTATTTCCAATAAAATGATCCACCAGCATAAGTAGAACATTAGAGCATCTCCAATGGAAACTTGGAGTGCTTCCTACGTGGTTGTACTGGGAAAACATCCTTAACACCAAAATCCCATAAGTTTAGGAGGATAAACAAAACCATCTCCAATGGAATGTGTATTCAACTAAATTTGGGGTGTATTTGGACAAATCTGATTGGCTATGTCAATTATTCAGTTAACTTTTTTAACTTAGAATCTGATTCACATCCTTTAGATGAACCTCTAAAACAAGAGGATCCCGTAAAGGATGTCTTCCTAACTACCGGCCACATCACCCTCACATCCCCTCTCCACATTTCCGTTGGAGACCATTTTTTCCTAAAAACTTAATAAATCCTAGGTGGCCACTAAAATAGGAGGTTTAAGACATCCCGTTGGAGATGCTCTTAGGTAACTCTGAGTTCAATTGATTGGCTTAGATAGTAGTGGGTGTTGATCTTCTACAATCGTGTCCTAAAGCTAAACGTGTCGAGTGATGAGAATAGGAGTACTCGATCAATCCTAGTGCTACATACACCGAATATCCTCCTCCGGATCAATCTATTCCTCCTCTATAAAGACCACCGGTTTTTTTTTTTTTTTTTGGTCTCATTTCCTCTCACACACACTCTGCGGAGCAGAAAAAAGAAATTTTAGGGTTTCTTAATTTCTACACTGTAGTAATGGCTTCTTCTCCAGAAATCCACATGTTCAAGAAATCAGGTATACTAATTTACACTCTGAAAATCTATTTTTATTTTGTTTATTTTTGTGGTGTAATAAATCTTAACATTATTCTTATGTGCTTGTTTGATTCAGCAATTGCAGCTGGAACTCCTGAAGATTACTATCTGAATCCATCTGATAACTTATGGAAGATAGCATCTGATTGGAGCGTCGTTGAACACGAAGATGTTCTTGAATTGAGTTTCAATTTGTTTGGCATTGGAGATCGAGTTATCCTTGCGGCAAAAGAAAATATTAATATTGAAATAGATGTAGAAAACAAGAAAAAGGCTGCTCGTTTTGATCATCAGGATGGGATGAAGAAGTTTAGTATTGAGATGAATCCAAAATTCCTCAAACTAGATTATATGAGTGATGCTTCTTACAGAGTGTCTCCTGATGGTTACGGAAGTCTGTTCGTTAACAAACTGGAAGAATCTCTGATCTGGATTACTAGTGATAAGGGGAAATGGAAGGTGGTCTAGTGTTTTGGTTTTTAAGTTTGCAGCGGCTGTTGTCTTTTGAACTTTCTTTCTAGTTTTTCATTTTGTTTTAGGGTTTATTTAATTCCAGTTTGTAGGGGATTTGGAAGTTGTTTTAAGGTTGATAATCAGGAGCTCATAATATGGATTTCACAAATGTAATCGATCATCCAAACAACTACTAGTATCTATGATTCTATCTATCTTTAGTATAATTATTAGTATAAAATCCTCCCATCCATATTAAAATGTCATTTTTTATGTATTTTTTTGAGATGTTCTTGTTGAAGAAAATATGTACAGCTTCAAACAGAACTTCTAATGGTGTTGTCCTGTCTATGAAAATACCAAAATACAGACAGGTGTTGAAATTCTTATAATTTTAACGTCGAATAATATTTGGCGGAGATATACGAGCATAGTAGTGATGCTCGTATAGAGCTCCAGGAATTCTAGTAGTGAAGGTTGAAGCAAGGACTTTGTTAATTTGAACTTTCTCTTCTATTGAATTGAATCTTGCTTGGTTACAAATGATACATAACTTGCCTATTTATAGGCTTACATATACGTCATTGGATACTCTAGTTTAATCTAGAGTTTTCTTATCTAGAATGTTCTTTACAACATATCCCTGAGAACACTTTCTTATACAACCGTATGTTCTCTAGTTCTCTCTAGATTTTTCTTATCTAGAACATTCTTGACCTTACTTGTCCTAACAAATTCTAGCCAAGTCTTAACTGACTTTGGCAACTCTAACTCTAGTATATTCTAGAGTACTTTTATTCCACACTTCTCTATGCTTTTCTAGATCATTGTAGACGTTACAAATTACATGTTCCAACAACAGGAATTCTCCACGATGCAGATGGTTTTGTTTCCTAGCTCTCTGTGTGAATTCTGTAAAAAACAGCTTTGTTGAGTCTCAGTTTTGGATGAAAGCTCAAAATGGTAAAACTTAAGAGGCAAGTTAAAGTTACTCTATCAATCTCAAAATTTTGAAAGCCAAAAGTAAAAACCATGTTACTTGACTGATCACAACTTACATCACACTTGTAAGTTGTACCTTCAAAGCCTGTCCAAAGCCTAGTGTTTATTTGACCGAATTATCCAATGCATTTTGAGTCTTGAAAAAATCCATCAGTTGCTCAAACGTAATTCCGGGCTTAGTGCATAAGGGATGAAATGGACTGCCACCAATCTAAACATCTTGATGTTCACCTACCTAGCTAAATGTAGTGGATATATACAAGTATTTTATTACGATGAGCTAAAACTACACATTAGCTAGATTCTCAAACGAAGTCAAGGATCAGTCAAGATAGGTTCAATTTTTTGGTTAATTATTAATCAAATGTGATAGCTCAAGTTCTCTTGTACACGTATTGTAAAACCTAAAATGACAACTGATTTCCAAATTTGTTTTATAGGATCGTAATTGGAAACCTATTCTTTGAAGAATCCATGTAATTAAACAAAACAAAGAAGAAGAAACTACAGATTCTAGGATTTTTGTAATGGAACTCTAGTGAACATTGAACTAATAGAGAGTTGATTTAGGTTCGTTCCAATTAATGTATCCTTAACAAGTCTTCACAACGTTAGATTTGTAGGAGAGACGAGAATTTTAGAGAGTTTTTTATTTTCATTTCTCTTTTTTCAAAAGAACTGAACACGAGTTATTCAGTTTTTAGGTTAATGTTTGCGGTTTCTTGAATCTACAAATGTTTACTTCTCAAATTAGCAAGTAAAGAAAAAAAAAATTAAAGATGAAATAAAAAAGATACCTTGGTAATGGTTAACATGTTTACACAAAAAAGAAGAAACAAAAATTGTTGCCGAGTGGACCTTCAAAATATGTCACTAGAAATGCATCAAATCTCAATGTAAGTAAACAAGTAAACCATAATTGTTGGGTAGGAGTACCAATGTAGACCATCGCGTAGAACATTTCTGGATGCTTAAAGCCAACTTAAGGAACAAAAAAAATCCTTCATAAAATGGTAGTACTAGCGTAACATGTTCATAGGCCTTCTCGTTTTCTAGATCGATCCGTATTTTCTTGCATTTTGTTATTTTTGTCTCACATATAAAAAAAGAATTCCCCAAATGTACATTCCTGCCTCACCTTCTAAATCCAGTTCAATTGCACCCATATATAACTACTCCATGTAGCAGTCACGAGAGAGTATCGTACAAGTAGCACATTGAATAACCTGCTGGGTTCAATTGATTGGGGTAAATAGTAATTACGATCTAGTTGGTGTTAGATTTTTACCGGCACAATCTTCCTAAAACTAAACGCGTGTCAAGCGATGAGAAGAGAAGTACTTGATAAATCATAGTGTTGCATACACAGAGTACTTGATAGGCTATTTATTTATTGTCTCATTTCCTCTCTCTCACACACAGACTCTGCAGAGCAAAAAGAGAAAGAAGAAAGTTTAGGGTTTCTAATGGCTTCTTCTTCTTCTTCCTCTTCAAAAATCCACCTCTTCAAGAAAACAGGTATACTAATTTACACTCTGAAAATCTATTTTTCTTTTTGTTTATTTTTGTGGTGTGATACATCTTTAACATTGTGCTTATGTGTGTTTGTTTGATTCAGCAATTGAAGATGGAACCCCTGAAGATTACTATCTGGATCCATCTGATAACTTGATGAAGATAACATCTGCCTGGAGTGTCGTTGAACATGATGATCATCTTGTTTTGAGTATCAGTTTGCTTAAAATTGGGGATCTAGTTGCGGTTGCACCAGAAGAAGATGTTATTCATATTGCTGTTATTAAAGAAAACAAGGAAAAGGCTGCTCGTTTTCATCATAAAGATGGGATGAAGATGTTTAGTATTAAGATGAATCAAAAATTCCTCAAGATTGTTAAGGATTACGGAGGGCTTCCTGATGCTACCGCTATTTTGTTCATGAAAAAACTCAAGCTGAAGAAGGAATTATCAGCAGTAAGAATCTCTGATCTGGATGAGTAGTACGGATAAGGGGAAATGGAAGGTGGTCTGGTCTTTTGGTTTTCAAGTTTGTTGCTGCTGCTGTCTTTTGATGTTTCTTTCTAGTTTTTCATCTTGTTTTAGGGTTTATATTTGATTTCAGTTCTTAGTTAGGTGGTTTTGGAAGTTATTTTGAGGTTGATAATCTGATGATCAGGAGCTCATAATATGGATTTCACAAATGTAATCAATCATCCAAACAACTAACAGTATCGATCTATCTATCTTTATATTATTAGTAAAATCCTTCCATTTCCATATTAAAATCAATGTGTTGATTAATCATTTATGTATTTTTGAGATGTTTGTGCTCTTGTACAGCTTCAAACAGAGATTCTAATGGTTTTGTTTGCTAGCTAGCTAGCTCTCTGTGTGAATTCTGTAAAACAGCTTTGTTGAGTGTCAGTTTTGGATGATAGCTAAAAATGGTAAAGCTTCAAAGGCAAGTTAAAGGAATTCAAATTTTGAAACCCTAAAAATCACGTTACTTCACTGACTCCTCAGAACTTACAGCCCACACATGTACTACCTAAATCCTATCCATGGCGTGAAGTTTATTAGAGGGAATCATCCAGTGTATGCCACGTAGAATTTAGAAAGAATTTAGAATGAGCCTCAGAATGTTTTGCTAAAAATTAGGCACCAAGGGCCCATGGCCATGGTACATGAGTCTATGACCTTAAACAAAGAACGCGACCTCATTGCAGTTACCGCAACATTGGCTGGCTCTGCCAAGATACAATATAATTTTTCTTCCACATGACAAATTAGATTTCTAGTTTGTTTGATTGTTTCAAAATTTGAGTAAAAAAGGTTTCAATTTTCTTATCATACAACCGTGTCTTATGTGGTTCGACTGTGACACGGTCATATTAAAAAAAAAAAGTTTCAATTTTCTTACCCACACAGCATATTATGTGGTTCGACTGTGACGGAATTTACATTTTCTTTACTCAGTGTTCATTCTTGATGTATCAGCGTCATAACTAACCATTGAGACATATGAACTGTATCTACTTAATTCAATGATAGAAATGCTGCCTGCCTGTAAAAGGGAAAGATCAGCATATTCCGAACAAAAAAGATGTCCCTCCGTCAAAAAAAAAGGAAAGTTGATAATAATAATAGAGGTGTGAGATTTGATTCATTTGAACAACAAAGCTTCTCTTCATCACTGGGTTTGTTTACTTCATATGGGTTTTCACAAAAAGTTTGGGCTTAGGAAATTGTTACGCACTCAGTTTCAGTCAGAACAACGGTTGGCTTTTGCGCTGTATACAATTATCTTCTTCTTGTAAGTATGGTTCACAAATGTGAGGACAATTTTCCCTGGTTCGCCAAATTTGAAGCTGTTGCAAATAACTTGTTCATCACTTGAGCTAATTATTCTTTTTTTCTGCATTGTAACTGTGTATCCAGGTTCATTATCAGGTACAAATTCAGCACAATAACTCACTTCCCCTTCCCAGCCCAATACTCTTACTTCCCATACAAGTACAACAACACAATTCTGCAATTCCAAAATCCAGTAAAATTCAATAAGGCATTCAACCCAAAAATTATCCAAAACTGCAACAAAAATGGAAATTAAAAGCAAAAGTGTAAAATCCATACCTTAGGTATTGGGAGCTCAATAGGTTGTCTTGTTACTCGTTTAAGAAGTACCTCATCAACAAGATCATCACAGCTGAATTCTTTATTACCTTCTCTGTATAAACCACCATACTGAACTGGTACTTGTCCAGGTGATATGTATCTGTTTATGCAAATAACACGAAATTTAGTAAATCACATTTTGCTAAAACATAGCATCAGATAGTTCTAAAATGGAGAACAATTACTTACTTGAAAAGGGTTTTAGGAGATTTTGATGGTCCAGCAAAAACAAACTTGCTCTTAGTTCTTTGTGGTAGGAATGGACTAACCATTTTGTAGAATCCATGATACCACCATGGCACATTGATGAGCACCTATAATAATTGTCCAAACCCATCAATTAGATGCACAAACAAACAATTCAGAACAAAAACAAATAAACAAACAAACCAGAAATTCAGTGAAACCTAAAAAACTAAGGTCAATGCAAGTCAACTCTAGTCAATTTAATCAAAAGAACATGCAAACTGAAGTAATTCAGACAGGGTTTGCCTACTCAATTTAAACAATTGAAGAAGCCAGATAAATAATGTTAATAAATGATGAAAAAGATGATGAAGAAATTCATACATGTTTAGAAGCAAACTCAGGGTAATGATCTTGAATCAAATCCCAAGCTTGATCAGCAGCTAGGCGGAGTTCCCATTTGCCAGGTCCAGGAGAATTCTTCAAATCATGGATTTGAAGAATAGTTGAAACACCACCAGAATCAAGTTGTTTCCTAATACTCTTCTCTAAAAACTGGATCCTCCATTACTTAGAAATAAATCTTTATTACTTAGAAACTCGCCATAGACAGTGTAACAAACTGGACGTCCTTTTTTATCAAACCCATTCATGAAAACAACCTTTTCAAGATCATTACTAAGACCAAGATCTTCATCAAGTAATGTATCAATACCAAATTCTTTCCTCCATTTCACCGTGTTTTTAATCATTGTAAATGCTTCTTTCGCTTTGAAGTCACTTGCTCTAAGAAATTTCAGCAGGATCACATCACTCTTTTCATCACCAATTAGAGGAATCCCCCAGATGAATACTTCTTCTTTGATGGGTTTATGAGGAGAAGGAGAAGTGAACTCATGATTAATAAGAGCAGTTTTAATAAGTTGTTTGAGTTCATCTAAAGCTTTCTTTTCTGTGTCAACTGATGAAGCTATCTCTGAGTTTACTCCCATTGCTTCTAACTTATAGTTTTTCCCCTTATTCTTTTGTCTCACAACCTCTCAAAGAATAGAACTCTCAATGTTGCTCTCAACTACACAACATTCGTATCTATTTATACTTGATAGATAAAAATTTGGAGGTCAAGAATAAGCAGCTCTCCTAGGTATAGAATATTACTGGTTTCCTAATCTTGGAATAAACCTCAGTTTAAGAATTACACTATTTACTAGCCAAACCAGTCAATTGAACCAAGAATTACCAATGTGTGACTTACAGTGTGGATCACTTGCTTCGCGTTCAGACCCCAAATTGACATTTCATCACATTAACCAAATCTTAGTTAACCTTATCCAAAGTAAAAAAAAAAAAAAAAAAACACTAGAAGAATAAAAACACCTGAAGTAACATGAAAATCTTCAACTGATTCCTGCGCTAGGACAGAGACCTACATTACCAATAATTATTAAGAAGATCGCCAGCTGAGTTCTTCAGTTGCATCTAACTCTAATCTTCACTAGCTACCTGCATGGGGTGCATAATAGATGAGAACTTGGTAGAATCTAGTTACAAAAAGAATGATATCATTAGAAGAAAAAAATGAAGATCGATCTAACACTATTTTGTTCTGCAGACTGGTAGGCGGCCAGAGTAATATCATGAACATACATATCGACATACAAATGGTATTAATAAGCTTCAAAAAATTGATGAGAACCACAACCTACTGTCTTACACAACAAGCATATATCTGAGATCTTCACTAATGCCAAATTTGAACCTGCTAATTTAAGAAAAGTTAGCGAGAGAACATATGGAACTTTGATGCCATCATATGGTTATAAGAAAACCTACTTCTGGTTATAAGGAAATCTACTTTTAAATTGATTGTATACGTAAGAAATTTTCCCCTCGAGATGCACATTTTTAGAACCTAAGCAAAACAGGAATAGTATACAACGTATTAAGAAGATTTATGTAAGTGCATAAGATACTCAAGGATCCGTACACACTCGCATGGAGTTGGACAAAGATATAGATACTATGTGAGGAAAGATTAAGAATGCTTAAGATACTCACATCAACTTTGCTTTCTTCTTTTGTTCTTGATATCCTCTTCTACACCATTGCAGTCTTCGTCTTCTTCTTTGCCATCACTGACATCACCAATGTTCATGCCAGGAATCCCATACTTTTCTGCAATCAAAATTGACTATCAATGGCATGAATAAGCAAATATAATATCATATCACTAAGTCGTAAGCCTACTTTAAAAGGGCCCTTTAAAATTGGTTATGTAAGAAGTTTATTCATAAAAATCTACATTTTTATTGTACAGGAGAATGTAAAGTCCAAGGAACTAAGCAAAACAGCAGTTGTGGAAGTGGATAAAAGAAGTGTACATAGCAAATACGTGAGATCCAGGAGAAATAAGTTTTAAGCTAAGCTTAACAGCAATAAATACTCACCCCATCTTCGTAGTCTTTCCCTTTTCGTCTCAATATCTTCTTCTTCTTCCTCCTGCTCCTCTTCTTCTGAGTCGTCATCATCTTCCGAGTCTTCCTCCTCTGAGTCATCATCACTTTCTGACTCTTCGTCTTCTGACTGATCATCTTGCCCGACATAAGTGCCTGAATCAAGCGATACAAGGCTCTCCACATAAACGGAGGTAGTATAAGAGTACGAATCAAAGTCATCATGAGCCTTGAGATTTATCGAAGTTCCACGCTTCAAGTCATACAGATCCAGACAAAAATCGAGACCCGTGTCATATCCTAATAAAACCTCGCTATTGTTGACAAACTGAAGCGGAATCAAGTGTCCAAAGAACTTGCAGATTGTTCCTTGCTCGACGGTGAAATTTTTTTCCCAAGATTCTGTCACTCCATAGGCCTTCATTTCCCATACATCAATGCGACCTCGGTGCATTGAACCAAGTAAGCAAAGGGACCCTCCCAATGAACACAAATTTGCTTCAAAGTATTCATCACAAAAGCTGGGTAGGGGCATCTCATCGAATCTGTCATCCTTGAATTCAAAAGAGACTATGACTTTGTAGGTCTCAGATGCCATAGGGTCAGTCTTCACTATCCAATGCATAGCTCCATTAACACTTACTCGAGCCATATCTGGTTCTCCCACACCAAATTCATAAGGTATGTCCTCAATTCTTCTCCATAAGTCGGAACCTAATGTATATACCTGAACTTCACAACAACTTTCACCCTCAAAACCCGCAATGCAAACCACCTTAAAATCATCAAGCTGATCATCATATCCAAATCCATATGTGAAGTAACTAATAATGTCATCCGGGCACGACTCAATTTGTGCTTCAGGTACTTTTCTATACTCTCTAGTAGCTGGATTCCAGAGGACAACAGAATTATCTTCATGAGGACTCACACAAACCAAGCCCTTGCAAGTTCCCCGGAATATAATTCCGTCACTTGTATATCTCCAAGGATAATTGACATTAACACGGT
>JAJJWW010009419.1:0-26991 GCA_023531295.1 Papaver armeniacum
TGTTGGAATTTTAAGTTAAAATTATTATTTGAGTGAAAATTAGTTTTCAAGATTTAAACTCCAAGAGATGTGTTTTGGTTAAGCCTTTTCACCATATGACACCTAGTCATGAATAGGTGTTATGGAGAGTCACCATTGGCCATGGAGAGTCACCTATGGGTGAAAAGACACCTTGTAGAGTCACTATTGACTCTATATAAGCCTATCTCTTAGAGTTGATTTGTATGAGTTTTGACAATGTTTTGAGAAGTAGAAAACACATTTTGAAGTCAAGAGTCGTAGTCATTAAGAGCACAAGAATTGTCAACATTCGCTGGCCTAAAAGTATTGTAGTGCTACTTACTATAAGGCGTGATCGTTGTATCTTGGAAGGCGACATCCGTAGAACCGTGAGCACCGTATGCGGGGATGAATTGTCTTTAAGGAAAGAGGATTACCTCGCCTCGATCAACCAATCCGATAAGTCTTTCTAACTCACTTCTTGTTAGTATTTTGTTTGTTGCAGTAACATGATTTCCTAGAAACCGAAACCGCATAATATTTCAAACAATCTTAAAGACAATTCGGTTCCTTGTTTCGGTTTCTTAGAAAATTGCATGTTTCGTAATGTGAATGTGAACCAGACATGTTCTATTGTTAAGAATAGAAATTCACGGTATACGTAAGCATCCATTCATATTTCTGTTGCCTTACTTTCAAAGTGGCATGCCTGAAATGTTTGTATGTTACTTAATCTTCATGTCATGGTAATTTTGTTGTGTTTATTGGTTTACAATATCCTGCCAGTATATTCTACATATCGTGTTACCATCGGAAAGCATGATTGGTCAGACTTTTCGTCAAAAGTGCTTAATCAAATCACTGTATGTCTTGTTATTTTTTGCTTTCTGGAAACGCTGAATCCAAGCATATATATCGTCGCCATTGTTCCCATTAGTACGAGGAAAAAGTCACTGCAAGCATGATATTTAGGTTATTTAAGCATGAAATTTCACATGCATAACGTCTGTTTGAATAACCTTACTGAGATGTCGGCGTTAACTCATTTATCCACTCGAATTATGTATCTGGTGCATAATGATTATTTAAGTTTAGTAATGGCGGCATGAAAAAGCTCCTTCTCTGTTCAGTGTCTGTTTGCATGTTGTTTTCATTGAGCGAAGGGTTTTATTAGAAGGGTACTTGACGGTTAGAAGACGAACCGTTACCCTCCTCTCTGATCGTTCATATTGTCTATCCCTTCTAAGGGACATAACTCTTGCAAAGAGATGTCATTTTACTTACAAATCAGTATAAGAGATATTTCTCTTCCTGGTTGAAGTAGCATAAAACTACTTCGAGGATTTGAATTAAAAATGACTGTTAGAGTTATAGAAGACAATTGCAGCAAATGTAGTGCTTCTCTGAATATCTCGATTTGGGAATTCCAGAGAAGTGAGACGCCAATCGTTTAAAGTAACAGGGGGTTTCATCACATTTATGACGATCTTAAATGTATAAAATCTGGTGTCAAGTACTCGTACAAGTTTGTGTTGCTTCAAACTTGAAAGGTTGTTGTAATCATGTGGGTTTACAAAACCAGCAATTGGGTGCGTCCTCATCCATGAAGTAATCTTAATCACTCTCATTGGAGTTTGTGAGTTTGATTACGAAATTGGGGTCTTGTTTGGTTGATCCTTACCAGAAGACCAACGTGAATTGATGTTCGTTGGAATCAATTGATGAATGCCGAAATGTCATTTATGTGTGAGTAATCCTCATAGTACGGGAGATATCCAGCGTCTTTTTCAAATTGTGTCGTTTCATGACACTCTAAAAGTGCCATGAAATGTGGGAGAAAAGGAATGAAATTTCTCCCTTAAGCAGTATTTAACTTGTCACTCCGACATCAAGAGTCCTTGTACAGGATTATTGGTTTATGCGAAAAACAAGTTTGCAGAATGATGCCATTAAAATGTTTGGTTGAAAAGTTGGGAACCAAAAGAAGAATGAGTAAAGACTCTAAGGTGAGTTTGGAGTTTCTTTTCATTTAAGTTTTGATGGTAGGGCTTGGGTATCAACGAGGGAATATTGTTTGTTGGCAGTATAGCCAAATTTTCCATATGATGCCCTGCGAATTTCATGCGACTTCATCAAGAAGAATCGGCATATTTGGCCTGGGCGTGCATAGCCAGGCTTAGTGCATGATTGGGATTACACATCTGGTCAGAGATGTATTCAAATGAATATATTTTGTTCGCAAGTGAAATTAGTATGACAGCCCTGTAATGGACCGTGATAGGCAATGACATGAAATGTGAGGTCAGGGATTCCTTTCTCAGCGATCAAAGAAATTGCTTCGAGAAAATGGAATATAATTTCTCATAGATTGGTGTACAATGAGAAATGGAATTTCGGCACTTAATTGCTAAGTAAAAAGCAAATACAGATGAATGTCTAAATCACTGCATGGAAGAAATGTGGGGGCGATTGTCATTTAACAAGAGTGTTATAATGATAAATTCATGGTGCCTAAAATGGTGTTATGGTAGTTCCTACGGGTCAACGTAACACGGTAAAGCAATTGCTCTCAAATGCGCGCATCTAAAAGAAATAGTGTTAGGGAATTGTATCAAGCCGACAAATGATACAAATTCTAGAGAGAGCTTATAATTGCATAATTGAGGGGAATGGGCTTATAGCCTTATTAAAGAGTAAGTTGCAGCGGTAACCCAACCTAAGCGATTGGAGATCCCATGGTCTAGGTTCAAAAGGGCAAACTAAGTTGTGACGAACTCGCCAGATAACACTGAAAGAGATTTTCTCTTTCCCATTCCTATGATAAGAGTCGGTGTTGCTCTGTCACGAAGAGGTTGAGATTTTCTCTTAATGATTCCTATAGCTTAGTCTAACTAAGAAAAGTATGGCAGGATACTTTCAAATAGGAGATCACCTATATGAGTGAGAAGTGGGGCCGCTTCTATGATAACTTTAAAGGCTAGGTTAATCTAGAGCACTCATAGAATTCCAAGAACGTTGGGGCCGAAATGAACACAACCGAGAATTTGACGATTATAAGGAGATATAATGTGTGAGATTTATTGTATCGATTTACATCAACGGCTGACGGTTCAATGACATCGCGTCCACTGATTGGCTAGTAAATCCGGTAAATTTTCACTAGGTTTGGTTCAAAGCCAAAAGCTATCATTTACCGATGCGTTATATTTTCTGCTTGTGTTCTTAAAAGTTTGTAAGATTTGTTGAGTCAGTATTTTTACTCATGTGGGGGATTGTTGGAATTTTAAGTTAAAATTATTATTTGAGTGAAAATTAGTTTTCAAGATTTAAACTCCAAGAGATGTGTTTTGGTTAAGCCTTTTCACCATATGACACCTAGTCATGAATAGGTGTTATGGAGAGTCACCATTGGCCATGGAGAGTCACCTATGGGTGAAAAGACACCTTGTAGAGTCACTATTGACTCTATATAAGCCTATCTCTTAGAGTTGATTTGTATGAGTTTTTGACAATGTTTTGAGAAGTAGAAAACACATTTTGAAGTCAAGAGTCAGAGTCATTAAGAGCACAAAGAATTGTCAACATTCGCTCGGCCTAAAAGTATTGTAGTGCTACTTACTATAAGGCGTGATCGTTGTATCTTGGAAGGCGACATCCGTAGAACCGTGAGCACCGTATGCGGGGATGAATTGTCTTTAAGGAAAGAGGATTACCTCGCCTCGATCAACCAATCCGATAAGTCTTTCTAACTCTCTTCTTGTTAGTATTTTGTTTGTTGCAGTAACATGATTTCCTAGAAACCGAAACCGCATAATATTTCCAACAGGACTTCTCAGTTTTACTTATTTTTTTAGTGTGCTTTTGATTTTGGAGATTGAATCACTTCAGCTGGAAATTTGAGAAATCTTTAGTGGTTTATATGTACTTACATCAAATAATGTGTATAACTCTTTATTCCACTGTGTTTGGCCATTTCGGTTGGATTGTACTATACGTGCACTATGGAAAGCCTATTGTGCAACACTATCTTGAAAGTAGAAGACTTGAAGGGAGGGGAATTGCATTAATGGTTGAACTTCTCCTTCTTAAAAAGGTAATTTCGAACTCATTTTGTAATTAATAGGGGAACTTCCTCATGATTATAATTTGATTCTAAAGTGTTTTTTTGTTTGTTTGGATATTTAGTGTGGTTGTAGTGCAATTTATAGGTTTTTATAAATTGAGCAGTATTACGAATTGTCAATTCATAGGATTTACAGATCAAGCTCTTTAAAGTTTATTTTAAGAGAAAATGGGTCATTTGTCCAAAAAAATTTAAAACACGGTTCAAATGGACGAGTAGAAAAAAGTATGGGTGAAATAGCCAAAAAAAAAATAGCAAGGATGAAACTGGATTCATCCTGGCTTATACTTAAAAAATAGCAAGGATGAAAACCGGATGCATCACATGTAAAATTAAAATAAGAAAAATATTTGAAAATGGGCCAGGATGAAACGGATTTACATCCCGCCTATTTTTAAATTTTTGTCCATTTAAATGATATCTTTTTAATTTTTGGCTATTTAAACAAGATATCAAAACCTAAGTGATAAACCAGTTTACATCCCGCCTATTTTTAAATTTTTGTCCATTTAAATGTAAAGTATCTTTTTAATTTTTGGCTATTTAAATGAGATCAAAACCTAAGTGTCTTTTTCACCCAGAAATTATTGATTTTGGTCTTTTTGACCAATTTTGTGTTATTTTAATTAGTTTTTGCTACTTTTGGTGGAAGAAATTCATTCATTTACCCACTATAACAAGTAGTAACATATATTCTTTCTTTTTTTTGTAAACAGGTTTTTGGGGTGGCAACAAAATCAAAGGTAACAGGTCAACAAGTGAGAATGCAAATATAACTAGATCTTTCTGAAAGTAAGAATGAGTTTGAACCAGTTGAAAATATTAAATGGGAATGTCTGTATTTATTTATTTATTTATTTATATGATTTTATGAATAAACAATTTTGGTGCTCAAATGGTAGTGTAGCAAAATGCATAGACTTTGGCCTATGTATACTGCGTTAGATTAGTTTTGTCGTAGTTTTATTAGCATGTCGAATTCATAGACGTAGGCACGAATTATTTTGGTTACACATCTTTTCTTAGGTTTGTTTAATGTCTTCCCGTTCCTAATTCATTGTACCAGCTGGAACATAAATTTTTTGTTGTTGTCTTCATTCATTTGGATATTGTTTTTACATATGGGATTACATGGCGCACGAATCTTGATGAATGTTTTCTTAAGTGGGTTTTAATGATCCATTACCAGATGATTCCTCCCTGCCTCACATTTGGTGTCCCAAGCCACAATCAACTTTAGACAACAGGTTAGTATCATCGGCAGTGGTTTTTAGGGTTTTCAATTTTATAATTTCCCGGTAATGACACTATTACAAAAAATTTATTCTTCTCCAAATGTCTCTTTCTTTTATAGTGAATCCACAGGAAATATTGCATTACCCAGCCAGGAAATATGCTCCCCAACGATAGCAGGGTCAGGTCCAGAGCTCACGAAGCCATAAGCAACAACACGTTCACTGCAGCGGCTGAGCCGTTGTAGTCTCATGAATATTTGATGGGTTAAAATGATTTGTATTCCAGCAGATAGGTTATGTTGACATGAATTGCGTGAAATCTTGAATTATGTACTTTTCTCTGATGAACATAACAATGGTAGGCTGGATTGATTTTGACGATGTTTCAGTATATAGGCTTTTAAGTTAGTTGTTTTTGCAGACAACTAATAATGTAAAGAGTGATGTTCATGTTGAATAAGATCATATTCTTTGTACAAGAAGGCATCAGCATCAGTAAGGCAATTGTTGGTTAAGCAACCCAATCTTATGCGGAACTTCCTTTTGGCTGCGATGGTCTGAAAGCTTTGACTGGAAAGAAACTCAAGGATTTTTAACTCAAAGACAAGCACAACTACTCAGCCAATAGACTACATCAAATACTTAACATTTTACTTGCTTGGCATTTAATGACTTTGTAACTTTACTATTCCACAAGTGATGATTGTTTTTTCGGAAAATGGGTCATTTGTCCAAAAAAATTTAAAACACGGTTCAAATGGACGAGTAAAAAATTTTATGGGTGAAATGGACACAAAAAAAATAGCAAGGATGAAACTGGATTCATCCTGGCTTAAACTTAAAAATAGCGAGGATGAAACTGGATGCATCCCGTGTAAATTAAAAATAAGAAAAAAATATTTGAAAATGGCGGGATGAAACTGGTTACATCCTGCCTATTTTTAAATTTTTGTCCATTTAAACAGTATCAAAATCTAACTGTCCTTTTCACCCAGAAAATTTTAATTTTGGTCTTTTTAACCAATTTTGTGTTGTTTTTTGCTATTGTTTCGCTTTCCTTCTTCTTCTTATCTCAAACCTTTTGTACCTCTTCCTTTGATCAATAAATTCTTCTTTATTGATCAAACCAATAAATATATAACAACAGTACTCTGCAACAAAACGAGGAAAAAAAAAAGAAATTCTAGCTAAAGTAAGACGTAAACAATAGTGTAACCAACAGACTAACACGCCCGTGCCGTTACGGCACGGGTTAAGCCCCAGTGAACACATAAATCACGAAGGCATTCATATGTTTACAAGCAACGTTCGCATACATTCATACAGTCGTAAAGCAGAATGAATCTTAAGTAAGCTATGTTGATGCGATGACTCATCGACTCAGAGCCTTCGGGCTTGTCCTTGTCTAGTCATAGAGAAGTATTCTAGTGTTGCGTACGATCGAGATGTGTAAAGTATCAATCGTGAAATAATAAGAACATAAAGTAAAGTGCTTAATATAAATGAGACAATGATTTACGTGGTTCAGCACTAAGGCCTACATCCACGGGGTAGTTGCTTTACTATGTATTTGAGGGGATACAATGATAGTCCGAAGACTTTGAAGTGAATAACGAAGATAAAAGGGGAGGGGAAGATTACACACCTACTTACTCTTACAACTTCTCTCTCTTTTATTCACTCTCTAACCCTGAATTAGTCGACCACTTCTCTCTCAGTGGAGAGGGGTATTTATAGGGATAATACATGGGGTCCACTATTAAAGACACTTGCAACCTTATCTCCTTGATCTTGACGCTGATCCCGTTGATATCTTCGTCTTCGACCGAAGGCTCCAACGGTCATGTAGGGTTTACGAAGGATCACCTCCTTCTATTCCACAGATTTGTTGACACGTACCCTATGCCTAGGGTATTTAATGCGGGTGGTTGGGGCGGTCTGCATGCGTCAGACAGATGTGCAGTGCCCTGTCACATCTTCGTCAGCGCGGCTAACCCCCACCGTTGATCTTGAATCTACCTCGAGATGGACTAAAGCAGGTCCTTGGGTTCTCTCCAGTACTTCGTGATGAATCGTTCTTTCAGTGCTCCTCGGTTCTTAGTCGTTGGATCAGCATGTTGATGGACAGATGTAGATGACAGATGCCCCTTGGGTGTTGGGACGTGGCATCGTATCTTGATGTCCCAAGGCTGCGTGTCTCCCACGTGTACACCTTTGAACACGTGGCAGAAGATGGGTTATGTGTATACAATTTGCCCCTTTTTTCTAAGTTTGAAGTTGGTCCAAGCTTGGAGAAAAACTGTTTTCAAACCCATCTTTCCCCATTAACTTCCCCTTATTCTTAGCGCACGTTTCCCACTATGGGTATTAACTTCCCCTTGATTTGTGGGACGGTTTTAACTTGTTATAAATATGAGAGAAGTTGCAAAATACATTTTATTCTCTTCCATTCTTTGTCAGTTCATAACTCTTCATTCTTTCTTCTAGTTTTTTTTTTGTTCCTTAGCTCTTAACTGTTGCTGCTCCTGATTCTCTCTGTTACGACTTCGATCGATTCTGACAAGATTTTTCTGAGTTAAGTTGTTGTCATTGTTCTTCAATAGTCTCGATCCCGTCCGCCTTTGATTATCCGAAGCGCCTTTTATCCAGGTATGTGTTCATCATCTTGATTTAGATTTTAGTTGATATTCATCTTTCTACTGCTGCACTTAGGCTTTTGTGATGAAGAACAAGATATATGAAAGTATATATACTTTCCCATGTTCTTCATCGCAAAACCTAAGACTTCTCTGCTGGTCGTTGAAACTTATTTTGACAGTTATGAACGAATTAGGGTTTATTATTACTCTATTTGTCTCTGTGCCTTTGATGTTGTCCCTGATGAATTGTGGAAGTTTGCATAATCTCGATTTTTGATTGTTTGCTTTATCTGATCTTCGTAGTACTTTTCTTGACCCTCGTAGATATGTCTGATCGTCATCAGGCTTCATACCAAACACCGTCACCGGGTCCCTACAGGTCTCCTCCACGTAGAAGTCCCGATATATCTCCGCCGAGGGGTGGTCCATCTAGGTCATCCCAACCAGATCCTCGTGCCCAGAAGGTTTCGTCATCATCGTGTCCAAGGGTTTCTATTACGAAGAAGGGGATCCACCGAAGGGATCTCGGTATGTGGTTAATCATCCTGTGACTAATCCCTCTCCCCAATGCATTGAGCCTAGAAATGCGCAGCAGCCTTCTCCTTAACGCGCCGAACCGATGAATATTCAACCTCTTCGGTCCATGCCTCCTCAAATCACGATGCCTCCTTCGGGGTCTAAGGCTTCGCAATCCAGTGTTGCGATGAAAGAAACTTTTGCTAAAGTTGTTGTGCCCCTGGCGGACCCTCCGAGGAATCCGGTGGCCAAAAGGAAAGGTTCTGATATGAGTCCTCCCAAGTCAAAGAAACCGTTGTTGAGTCAACCCGCTAGTTCTGATGTTGCTTCCGTTATACGAAGTATTTCGGTGGCCAAGAAAAAGGTTACCTTCAAACATGTTGATCTTGAAGCCTTCAAGGTGAAACATGGCCTAGAGTTCTTTGATGTTAAGTTCTATGCACCAGATGACGACCTTACCTATGATATGATCGTGAACTATAAGTACGATGATCTTCATTTGCTGACCACTGTGGGGGCTTTCGAAGCGGGTTTGATGTTGCCTTTGTATAAGTCGGGGGATTCCTTTTATTACGATGTTCTGGCCAATCGCGAAGGTTCCACTCATAATACTCATTGTCGCTCGGTGGTGCAGCTAAGTGGGAATTATCTTCGGACTCTGAAGAAGTGTTACCTTCGGAACAAGGGTGAAACGATGATGACCTGCTATACTCCTGATCCTGCCGAGAGAGATTTGTATACTCCTGCAAATTTTAACGCTTCTTTTGGAGACTATGTCAATAGTAGAAATCGCAAGCCATGGAGTGTTGGTATTTGTACCATTCCTTTTTCCCATGGTGAGGTTCGTATTTTAAGTGAAGTGAGTGATTCGAAGCTTCGCTATGTTCCCGGTACCGAGGGGTCTTCTCAACAGAAGCTTTTTCCTAATCGTGAAAGACTTAAGCGTAATCATGGCTATGAATGGCATGCCACAGTCATCGAAGTTGTTGGTCCTTGGGTTTATGGTTGAGTGACTGGGCATCATGGATGGCATCCTGTTGTTGGCAGTCAGCCTCATGATAGCGCTCCAGCTCGCTATGGTGACTTCTGCCCCTGGCGGTTGAATTTTGGATGGTATGAATTTTGAGTATGCCATTGATGCTGTTGACGAAGATGAAATTTCCAATGCTATCCTTCCTTCGAAGGGTAATGTCGTTGCCAAGGTATGGTTCTTTATATTTCCCCTTTTCTTCTTGGTTTAAGGTAACGCGAAGTAAAGAAATAATAGTCATCGTGTTGATACATCGAGTGTTACCTCCTTAGGCAAAGAAGAAAAATAAAATCGGCTCGGTTCAGTCTTTCACTGCCCCTGCGGAGGAGACAGACACTCAATATGAGGTCACCAGCCCCATGGACGATGAGGGTATCGAGGACGAAGAGGAGTTTACTGATGATGAGGAACGAATAGAGACATCTCCTCATAATCACAGGGGTGACGAAGATATTGATGATGACGCCAACGAAGAGGAGGTTTCCCTTGGTGGTGATGTCACTGGTAGAGAGAAAGTTATGTCTGACATTCCGATGAACGATCCTCCCATTGGATCGGTGCAAGATCGAGTGGAATGAGGGTCTTTGAGCTTGATCAACAAACCCTATTCAAGAATTTTCTTTTGGTAAAATTCATTCCGCTGGGGGTCCGATGGATATTACCGCCGCCATGGGTTTAGCTGAGGAGTTCTCTCTGCTTTCGCCAAATGATGAATGGGATGTTCTTGGGGTTGAAGGTGAGAAAACAGCTGATGGGGGAGTGGCTGGGACTGGTGGTGAAAGGTCAGCTACTCAGAAATAAAATTTGGGTGGCGAAGGTGATGTGGCTCATGCTAACGAAGAGCTCGGGGCCACGAAGAGTTCTAATGGTCAAGAGGATGTGGCCAATGTCGGAGCGCTGGTACATCTCCATAGGGGTTTGATATGGCCATGATGCAGGACGGTGATGACGCCACACTGGATTGGTTGATGAAAAAAAAATATGATGTTTGTGCCGAACACTGCCCCGGTGATACCTGGTGAGAAAAATTCCGATGCCTTCACTCGCCAAAGGATGCAGTTATCATCTCACGATGATGTTGCCGAGATTTGGGAGAAGGATTTGGGTGCCACTTCTACCAGTTTTTTGGTCGATCCCCCTTTTTCCATCGCCGATATGATGGTTATCGTTGATGGGTATCAGTACGGTTTTCCCCAGCAGCACGTTCTTGAGGTTAGTCGTCATAGATTTCCTTATTTTATTTCTTATATGACTTTTTACTGATAGTCATTACCTGCTCATTATCAACGCAGATAATGAGAAGTGAGCACTACAACCATACTATGTACCAATTTTTCAAAGCGAAAGCCCTCAAATTGGAGGCAAAGCTTCGTCATCGGGAAGAAGAATTGAACGCGGCTGAGGCGCTCATTTATGCTAAGGATAAGGAAATATTGGAACTGAAGAACCAGCTGAAGGTGACAGAGCAGCTTGGTGCCGAGGATGAGAAGCTTCGTGTTGAACTTGCATTGGTTCGTAGTGACTTGGAAAAGGCCTGCAACGATGCTTCATCTTCTAAAGCTTTGTTCTCTTTTTCTATTATCCTCTTTGGCTCTCTCTTTCGTCTTCTTAGCGTGTTGTCTGAGTCTCCCCGTCCTATCTTCAGCGGGCGTTACCAGAGAATTGGTATGGCTTCGGAATGAGAGGATTCGGCAAGCTTCCAGGATCAGGGAATTAGTGGAAAAAATTAAAAGTGAAGCCGATAAATGGAATGCTCGAGCCGATGAGCATAAGTCCCTAGTAGCTGAGTGGCGAGAAAAGCGGACCCAAATGATTGATATGCAGAACAGTTACAACACCGATCGTCGCAGTTTAATGATACCTTGTTATGGACTCGTGAGAACCTTCGTGTTGCACGTGAAAATGCTACTAGCTTGGAGGCTAAGGTAACACATTTGAAGGAAGATTTACGACAAGCTCGGTCGTCCCATGACCCTGAAGTTAAGGATTATATACAGCGGCTTGTTCGGGAGAGGGACGATGCCATAGCCGAGGCTCATGACCTTAGTAATGCTTTAAACGCTTCTCGAGCTGATGTTGCTCGTTTAGTGGATTCTGAGAAAGACCTCTGCTGATGGTGGATTTTCATTTAAGGCTAAAATTGTAAAAGCCAAAATTATGCGCTAACAAATTGCAAAAGATAAAGCCATTAACAAGTGATGAATACTTCTTCACTTTACTAATTCACCTAGAATGGAGCATGTAGCAACAATCCCGATTCTCAGTGAATTAAATACACGAAATTCATCCAGGTTGGAGCATGTAGCAACAATCCCATATACCACGTGAATTTCTGACATTATTAATTAATGCATGACCAGCCTTGTATTTCCTGTACTCATTATTGATGCGGCATGACGACTGAGTGTTGTTCTCAGCATAGCAACACGAACCTCCAAGCATTAATAATGAAGCATGTACGAAATACCCGTACAGGATACAACTCTCGGTGTGTTATACTAGCCCGATTGAGCATACATCTCTCGGGGTGTTATACTAGCCCGATTAAGCATATTTGAATATGGATTGTCCATATCAGTCTCAGAAACGATCACGACCATCCAACTTCATCAGCATGATTGGATGGCTTAGATTGAATCCATAACCCAAGAAGGTATTGGAATATTCACCACCGGCCCAATACGGACCCCGCATGGTCGTCCTCCCCAAAAGGATGGCATAGCTTGCCAAACCGTCCAAGCCAAAGCAGTATGGATGAAAAACCCTAAATTAGGGTTTGCGGCACATTACATGTGTCGCAAAACAGTCTCAACCATCCATCTTCGTAGGCATAGATGGAGGGTGTAGATGTAGATTCAAAGGGCCCAGAGCATGTCAACACGCTCACTGTAAGCCCGCCTACATACCTGACTGATCGGTCAGGACCAACTATGGTTGATCGTCTTGATTCGTGCTCCCCAAACTGGGTATGACACACGGCCGGCAAAACCTAATTAGGGTTTGTGTCGCGATCACGAGCGTCCCTTTTCTCCTGCTCGAATGAAGGGTCCAGGAATAGACTAAGCAGGTCCGAGTAAGTATCAACACGATCGGTGTGGGTCCCACCTATCTCCATATCCGATCGGCCAAGACCAAACTTGGTTGTACACCTCGATTCGCACGCCCAAACTAGGCGTGGTCACACCTCCTAATTTGCAAACTAATCTCGACCACTCAACTTTGCTAGGACAAATTGAGTGGCTTAGATCACGTTTCTATGGGATATTAAGGGATGGACGTGTACACCAGCTAGCCGTCGTATACCAGACTAATCGGCCAAGACCGACCAAGCTTGGTCGTCTTGAAACGCGCGCCCGAAGTTGGCATGACGCGCGGCTTTTGCGGCACCGGATTTCTGTCGTAAATTGATCTCGACCACTCAACTTCGCCAGACAAATTGAGTGGCCCAGATCATACTTTCACGAGACAATGAGGTATGGGCGCCTACAACGGCATGCCGTTTACACGCATGCCCAATCGGCCCTACCAAAAAGTGTTCCCAAGCTTGGTTTCGATCAAGCTGAAAGAGTGATGCTTGCGCACCTCTTCAAAAACCCTAATTCAACCAACGGTCGCAGATGAGTGTCTTAAGATCATCTCGTCCGTTGAACTTCACCTGCTTGGTTATACAGCCCTAGTTAGGAGTTAATTAGTCAATGAGGCGTCGTGATGATTACCATCCGCCACTCTACCACACCATGTGGTCGGCCAAGGGAGGACTTGCTTGAACAACCTCCAAACCATCACATGAAGTAGGCTGGACATGAGGTTATTTTGAGACGCTCAAACATCGATGCTTCATACATGCTTTGAATATACTCGATGCAAGCACATAGAATATACACGATACTTCACAAGTATCGACTTCCTAAATAACTTGGTTATTTAATCTAGCATTACATGCTACTCTCTGTGGGTCCCACGATCCACACACTGGAGACATCAATCATGTCACAAACTGGGGGATACATCTCTGGGTATTGGTGCGGCGGTTTACGTGCGGCGTGCAACGCGCCATCACAAGAACGTGTCAGGAAGTCATGGACGGTTAGAGATGTCAGGAGAAGTGGGCAAGACTGGTCGTGTAACACTAACACACAACTCCACTATTCCATCACTCCACTTCCTCCACTTTCCACGAGAGACGTGAATAAGGCTCAAATGACTTGTATAAATAGGTTCTCCTCTCTATTTCAAAAGAAGAACAAGTCCAGGACAACGAGAGGCAAGTGTTGATACAATCGTATTCAAACACCTAACCGATAGCTTACATCCTGCAAGCCGGTCCGCTTTCTGATACAAGTCATACATAGCCAACACCTTCACAGTCTCAACACCTTCTTCGCTTCCCTCCCTAAGATCAACCCCATCTCCTTCACTTTGTGACCGAAACAAGTCTGGAACGGACATTTCTTGGTTTAGGCCGGATTTGCACAGATTGATTTCTCGAATCTACAAGCACTCCCGTGTAGTGCATTTGTTTAAGGTTTAGACTCATTTCTCATCCCACACCCCATATTACTAAAACCGGCAGAAATAGGTTTTACCCATAAATAATTGGCAACCACAGTGGGAGGTTAATCTCTCGGTTGTAAAGTCAATTTCTTCAATACCATTCAATCAATTTCGATATGGTTGGTCTTAGGACCACCTCGACAGTCTCAAATCATGATGGTTCCTCCAACGGAGATACCCCTCCTCCTAACGGCGTATCTGACGACATGATCATGAGATTTCCAACATTAAGCGAACTAGCACGGGTACAAGAGATTCACGAAGAACATGGAGCTAATCAAAGAAGCGGTAAATGGCATACTTGATCTCCTCATTAAGATGACATCAGAGATGAGCGTTAGGAGACCTCTACAAGGGGACTAGTTCCCCTCATATCAACGACTTTACTACGAACCGAGAGACCGGTGGATCGAAGCGGCATCTCTAGTGGAAAGCTTGTGTGAACTCTTGCACTTCTCTAAGAATCAACGGGCAGAGACGTTTGCTGCAATTAATAAAATAGCTCTGGACGTACACCTGACTCCTTCACGTCCAGAATTCCTAAATGCATCGGAAATATCTGTAAATAATGTTACATTTACAGAAGACGACATGGTGTCAGAGGAAGGTCACAAATGGGCCCTACATGTTACCGCACACATCAAGGGTTCAGAGTTCAGGAGGGCCCTCGTCGACACGGGAGCATCTTCGAATGTGATTACTCTCAAGACTCTCGGGACAGCCAAGGTTAGCCCATGCAAGATTATACGGCAGCCCACCACAATGACAGACTTGAAGGAAACCATGACCAAAGACATACGGGTATGTCAATCGAATTTATCGGTAGGGACCCGTTCGATCAAAAGTGAAATTTGAAGTCATAGAAAAGGAGCCGGACTACCATATGATACTAGGGAGAACGTGGCTTCATGACAATAAGGTCATCCCTTCAACGTATCACCAGTGCCTGAAGACCATGCTAAATGAGGAAGTCATCTGTATTCCTGCATCATTGTCTCCGTACGCATCATATGCGGAGTGGAATTGTTCGAGCCAAAAGAAACTCCGCAGGGAAGGTCAGACAAAGTCTTGTGCACGCCACTACCCACGTGGGCTTCAATCCAGCAAGAAGACCGACTTGCATCACAGGTGGCTAAGCACCACAACACGCCTTTTTTGATGAGGCGTCCATCTTTATCCGGTGAAGCTTCAACCCATGCTCACACCAAAAGGGAACGCACTTTCGAGGCAAACCGTGATCAGAAGGGGAAGACAATATCTAGGCGCACATTGTTAGCAATTAGCATGAGAGACTAGCACCCAGTCTCTCCGCCCAGTTGAATGTTGCAAGAACGACGAAATACAAGAGGAGGTATTGGACGCTCCGCGACAGCTACAAGATGGCACCAACTCCACAATTGACGAGCCTGAGACTGTTAACATCGGGAATGAAGAATCTCCCAGCTGCTCGTGTCTATCGATTCGACTTTGTCCTTGGATGAACGTGTGAGTCTTGTCCAACTATTCAAGGAGTACCAAGATGTGTTTGCACTGGACATACGAGGAAATGCCCGGGTCAGGCGAAAAATTGGTCACCCATCACCTACATGTCATACCTGGATCCAAGCCAATCAAGCAATCTCCGAGGAAATTCAGACACGAAGTGGAAGAAAAAATCAAGAACGAAATTTAGAAGTTGCTAGATGCTAGCTTCATCAGACCTATTCATCATCCGACCTGGTTAGCTAATGTGATCCCAAAGAAAAACGAACAGATTCGGTGTTGCGTGGATTTCAGAGACTTGAAAAAGTGCTTCCACAAGGACGACTTTCTCCCGCCTAACATCGACATGTTAGTAGACGCCACCAGCGGACACGGCATGTTCTCCTTCATAGATGGTTCAGCGGCTGATCGAGATAAGGATGTATGAGCACGATGCAAGTAAGACATCTTTCCAAACCCCTCTTGGCAATTTTTATTATCTTTGTTATACCATTCGGTTTAAAGAACGCCGGCGCAACATATCAACGTGCTATGACGGCAATCTTCCACGACATGATGCATAAGCAAGTCGAAGACTACGTGGATGATATAGTATTCAAATCCAAGACTCAAGCTATCCTCACAATGTCGCTGCCGTGAACTGTGAAGGAGCTCCAAAACTTTATGGGCAAGGTGAATTTTTGCTTCATTCACCCCTGTTAAAGAAAGGATCAAGTTTCGTCTGGATCACACTACAACAGGAAGCGTTTCAGAGGATTCAACAAATATTGTCATCTCTGAATCATTACAAAGGGTTAGCCTATTATGTCAGGCCAGACAAGAGCGATCATGGGACATCTTCAGATTCACTGAAGCCGACACCTCAAGGGAGCAGCCTTAAGAAGATAACGATGTCCGCGTGTCATGTCGAGAAAGAATCCGGGCGAATCATTCTATCAGAGGATGGTGCATGTCTACCGTGTTATGTCGGAGAATGCGCACTTTTGGTCATCCTCTGGACTTAGTGAAGCTGTTGAACGCTCATCTACGATAGCATCTACCCTGCTGGAAAGAACCAGGCCTTCCAGTAATGAAGAGCCTCATGATGTTCGTGGAAGCATACATCCCACCAACAGGCAATACAACCTTCAGCCTTCCATAAGCAGTTTCGCTGAAGCAGCAAGAGGAAAGCCACCGAGATACAACATCTGCGCGTCCAAAATCGCCAACTCCAACTCCAAAGACCATATGCACGACTTCCGTAATGGTGAAACAACATCCAAGATATTCCATATCTGGATTGATGGTAACTACATCAATGAGAGACACTTTGGTCGTCTCCGTAGAAGATTTAGTTGCGTTACCAAAGGAGTATGACTGAGACTTCTTAGCACTGCCTATATCAAAGACAACCTCATGAACCTAGCGTGACAACATCTATCAATTCCAAAGCTCTGGATACTCGTGGGCATGGGATTGTCTCCCTCTTCTATATTTCATGAAGAAACGTCAAGAAAGCCATCGGTTCAGTTTATCCTCTAACAATGAGACGAGCTCTACCACTATAAAGACTGCCAAGTTCGTGCCCGTAGCTATCACGCCTCTCCCTACTGTCTCTTCGATCAACTGTTTTGAGGGAGAACTGTTGTTGCTCGTCGATAATACCATCCATAGCTTCACCATATCAATGACCATTACGTACAAAAGACCCATCGGGCATACAAGATAGAGCCACGTATACCACACTTGGGGCGAGGTTCAAAGCATGAAATTCCTTTACCTTGAGTCAAGAACTTCTTCAACACTCTCTCCAAAGATAAGCCGCTTCAACGCTCCACCCTTCATAAGAACCCGGTGGAGTATGACAAATCTTGAAGTCGATAGGAGAAGGCGGATATTCATTTCTTCGAAGACGGAACCTCACCACAAGTGCGAAGAAGAAGATGGATCATCTTCCATATTTTCAAAACCGGAGAGCGGGACTATCTTGTGAGAGGGATGTTTCCTAATGTTTGGAAAATGCGAGGTGAATAACTCATCAAGCAATGTTCGGCATATCTTTGAAGTTGTCAACACTTCTGACTTAGCACCAAAGATTATCTCCGAAGACATCTCAACGGGGAGTTCTTTTCTTCATTCTACACTAAAAGACAGGAGTTAGTACTTGTATAAAAACGCGCGAGACGTGTAGTCACACACGACAGAACACACATTCACATTGGAATACACATGGCCGGGATTGGGTCCAAACACCGGTATTGATCAATTTACAAGTTCGGTATTGATCAAGTCTCAAGTCTGGTATCGCTCAAAGTTCCAAACACTTGTGTTGATAAAGTTACAAGTTCGGTATTGATCAAGTCCCAAGTCCGGTATCGCTCAAAGTTTCAAGTCTGGTATTGATCAAGTCACAAGTCCGCTCAAGTTTCAAGTCCGGTGTTGGTCAAGGGGCAAGTCCGGTTTGTTGTGGCGAACGCAGGCTCCCACTTGCGGCAGCTCCCACATCTAGCACCAAATTGGTCTAAGCGAGCACAGTAGAGCCCCAAACAAAGCATCCACGCGCAGCTCCTACTTGATCAGCACATCCATCCCCAAATTGGTCGAAGCAGTACAAGTGGCCCCAAGAAAATCAGCACACGGTGGGTCCACGTTCGAGCAAGGCAGCATAACAAGCCCACGTTCGATCAGCGGCGCGCATGATGAGTCCCACGATCGAGCGAAGCAGGCGCAACAGCCCGTTGAGCAGGCACATCAGCCCCACGCTCGAGCGGAACAATCACGAAGAAGGCTCTCGACCGAAGCAGGCATACCAAGGTCGATCAAAACAGGCAAGACCAACATCATGCTAGGGGAACGCTCGCCTGAACGCATCTTAAACGTGACATGCTCCAAGGACAGGATGACTCGTCTCTCCTGGTAACATCTAACTTTGTCTCATATGTTTTATCTGTATATGTCACCATCTAATGCCTACCCCACAATAGTGTAACCATTATGTGCTAGGCAGAGGACTTAATGTTGATGGTGGATTTTCATTTAAGGCTAAAATTATAAAAGCCAAAATTATGCGCTAACATCTTGCAAAAGATAAAGCCATTAACAAGTGATGAATACTTCTTCACTTTACTAATTCACCTAGAATGGAGCATGTAGCAATAATCCCAATATTACGTGAATTAAATACACTAAATTCATCCAGGTTGGAGCATGTAGCAACAATCCCATATACCACGTGGAATTTGACATTATTAATTAATGCATGACCAGACCTTGTATTTCTGTACTCATTATTGATGCGGCATGATGACCGAGTGTTGTTCTCGGCGGAGCAACACAAACCTCCGAGCATTAATAATGAAGCATGTACTGAAATACCCGTGTGCTACAACTCGGTGTGTTATACTAGCCCGATTGAGCATACATCTCTCGGGGTGTTATACTAGCCCGATTGAGCATATTTGAATCTGGATTGTCCATATCAGTCTCAGAAACGATCACGACCATCCAACTTCACCAGCATGATTGGATGGCTTAGATTGAATCCATGACCCCAAGCAGGTGTTGGAATATTCACCACCGGCCTAATGCGGACCCCGCATGGTCGGCCTCCCCAAAAAGGTGGCATAGCTTGCCAAACCGTCCAAGCCAGAGCAGTATGGACGAAAAACCCTTAATTAGGGTTTGTGGCACATTACATGTGTCGCAAAACAGTCTCAACCATCCATCTTCGCAGGCATAGATGGAGGGTGTAGATGTAGATTCAAAGGACCCAGAGCATGTCAACACGCTCATTGTAAGCCCGCCTACATACCTGATTGATCGGTCAGGACCAACTATGGTTGGTCATCTTGATTCGTGCGCCCCAAACTGGGTATGACACACGGCCGGTAAAACCTAATTAGGGTTTGTGTCGCGATCACGGGCGTCCATTTTCTCCTGCTCGGATGAAGGGTCCAGGAATATACTAAGCAAGTCCGGTAAGTATCAACACGATCACTGCGGTCCCACCTATCTCCACATCCGATCGGCCAAGACCAAACTTGGCTGTACACCTCGATCCCGCACGTCCAAACTAGGCGTGGTCACACCTCCCAATTTTCAAACTAATCTCGACCACTCAACTTTGTCGGACAAATTGAGTGGCTTAGATCACGTTTCTTTGGGATATTAAGGGATGGACGTGTACACCAGCTCGCCGTCTGTATACCGGACTAATCGGCCAAGACCGACCAAGCTTGGTCGTCTTGAAACGCGCGCCCTAAGTTGGCATGACGCGCGGCTTTTGCGGGACCGGATTTGATGTAAATTGATCTCGACCACTCAACTTCGCCAGACAAATTGAGTGGCCCAGATCATACTTTCACGAGACATGAGGTATGGGCGCCTACAACGGCATGCCGTTTACACGCATGCCCAATTGGCCCTACCAAAAAGTGTTCCCAAGCTTGGTTTCGACCAAGCTGAAAGAGTGATGCTTGCGCACCTCTTCAAAAACCCTAATTCCACCAACGGTCGCAGATGAGTGTCTCAAGATCATCTCGTCCGTTCAACTTCACCTGCTAGGTTATACAGCCCTAGTCAGGATTTAATTAGTCACTGAGGCGTCGTGATGATTACCATCCTCCACTCTACCACACCATATGTCGGCCAAGGGAGGACTTGCTTGCACAACCTCCAAACCATCACATGAAGTAGGCTGGAAATGAGGCTATTTTGAGATGCTCAAACAAATGATGCTTCATACATGTTGAATATACTCGATGCAAAGTACTGCATAGAATATACACGATACTTCACAAGTATCGACTTCCTAAATAACTTAGTTATTTAATCTAGCATTACATGCTACTATCTGTGGGTCCCACGATCCACACACTCGATACATCAATCATGTCACAAAGGCGGGGGATATATACTGGGGTATTGGTCACAGCGGTTTACAGTGGGCGCGTGCAATGCGCCATCACAAGAACGTGTCAGGAAGTCATGGACGGTTAGAGATGACATGAGAAGTGGGAAAGTCTGGTCGTGTAACACTAACACACAACTCCACTACTCCATCACTCCACTTCCTCCACTTCCCACGAGAGACGTGAATAAGGCTCAAGTGACTTGTATAAATAGGTTCTCCTCCCTATTTCAAAAGAAGAACAAGTCCAGACAACAGAGGCAAGTGTTGATACAATCGTATTCAAACACCGGAACTGATAGCTTACATCCCGCAAGCCGGTCCGACTTTCGATACAAGTCATACATAGCCAACACCTTCACAGTCTCAACACCTTCTTCGCTTCCCTCCCTAAGATCAACCCCATCTCCTTCACTTTGTGACCGAAACAAGTCTAGAACGGCCATTTCTTGATTTAGGCCGGATTTGCACAGATTGATTTCTCGAATCTACAAGCACTCCCGTGTAGTGCATTTGTTTAAGGTTTAGACTCATTTCTCATCCACACACCCCAAATTACCAAAACCGGCAGAAATAGTTTTCACCCGTAAACAACCTCGAAGTTAACATGTACATGCTTACTAAAGGCATAGAAGAAATGAATAATGAAGTCAACCATCTTCGCCATTTAGACTCCATGAAGCAGGTAGAGTTGGATGAGTGTCAGTTTGCTCTAACAAATCTTCGATTGGATTATAAGAAAATTTCAGACGAGTAGGATTTTGTTGACGACGCTCGAGATGCTGTAGTTAATGAGTATGAGATAGCTTCGGCTAAAGTCGAAGGTATATGGGATTATTTAGTCACGAAACAGCTTCTACGATTCTAGTTTTCTAACCCAAATTTGTCTTCTTTTTGAGCTCGAAGGACAACTTGACCTTGCAAATGAAAAACTTAAAAAGACTCAATCTGCCCTAGTACGGCAGAGGGCCATACCAAGTATTATGAGAGTTTGGCTGGATCTCGAGACTCGCAGCAAAGGAAGCATCCAAGGAAGTAACTCGATTGAGCGTCTTTGTTGTCATGATCTGAGCTGAAAACCACCATGATCACATATAAGGCTCGTTGCCACTTGTCGAAGAGATTAATAAGACTTTGACTAGGATCGAGCAAAGTCTTCAGAAAAGAGCATGGCATTTTCAAGAACTATCCTCGTCGGCCTATTCCCGAGCCCTTAACTTCTTCCTCTGGTCCTTCTTCGGGAGGAAGCGTTCTTTCATTTCGAAGGAAAGCCTGCTGCTCACGTCAAGTCTTCCAAGGGAAGTAGGAAGTAGTCTGTCATATTTGTTGTTATTCGTTGATCTTTGTTGATTACTTGTCTTCAAAACTTTTTGGTGTATTTTTGTATTTCTTGTCTTAATATCCCGAACTTGTAATCAAATCTTATGCAATGGATCATCATTTGTTTGGATATGTACAATTCGATTTACTGTATGATTAGTTTAATTTTTTTGTTTAGATAGTGAGTAAATCTTAGTTAAAACAAAACAAAAGACAAATTAAGTAATTGATAATGTTTGGCGGTTATAACGAGGATATGCACCTTCGTTATTGGCCTTGGACCTGTCACCCCATTGGCTAACCCTTGGACAAAGGATTACCAAATGGTGGGGGGTTGAAGCAACGATCCCGGATATGTAATTCGTTATTAAACTATGTACATGCATTCATTAGTTGAACCTTTGCCTTTTAGATTGGTTGGGTATCTCTTTCTAATGGATTTAGTCCCCATGGTCCTACACTTTTAGGCGATAGGGAGTCCGGGAGATTGTGTATGGCTACTTTCCCCAATAGAAATTTTGCAAAAAGTTTGTTTGATTAATGAGTCGAGGTCTGCTATTCCTCGTCCAGAGATAGAAACATGTCAAGCGAGTACGCTGTCTTCTTCTTCTGGTGCTCTTCACGCATATGCAGAACTGCGTTGCTTTTATGGATAGTATGGCTTGAGATATTTTGCATTCCACGGGTGTCTGAGGACTTCTCCTTTCAGGTTACGCAGATAATAAGATCCATTGCCTGCGATGTCGTGTATAAAAAATGGTCCTCCCCATGTTGGTGCTAGCTTGCCCCACTTTTTCTATCATTTGGTATTGGGGTATAGTTCTCAGCACATATTGTCCTTCTACAAAATTTCTAAGTTTAACCTTCTTGTTGTATTCCCTTGCTAGTCTTCGTTGGTAATTTTCCATCCTCTGTAGCGTTGTTTCTCTTATTTCCTCCAGATCATCGAGGCTCTCTAGCATCATATCCGTCGTGAGGTTCTTTTACCATGCTTCAGTCTTCGTGGTTGGCATGATGATTTCCGTTGGGATGACCGCTTCGGCTCCATAAGTAAGGAGGAATGGTGATTCACCTATAGCGAACCTTCGGGTTGTTCGGTATGCCCATAACACGTTATGTAGTTGTTCACACCACTGCCCCTTGTGTTCGTCCAGCTGCTTCTTGAGGATAAGAGCCAGGGTCTTATTTGTGGCCTCGGCCTTTCCGATGCTTTGAGGATAGATGGGGGTTGATTTATTCTTCCTGATTTTGAAGGTATCGAAGAGCATGTATATGTTCTTACCCTGCAGCTGTTTGCCATTGTCAGATACAATCTCTACGGGGATACCGAACCTGCAAATGATATTTTGGAAAATAAGTGTGAATACGCCTGAGTCACGGATTCTAGCTAGGGCCTTGGCTTCTAACCATTTGCTGAAGTAATCTGTGGCTACAATCAAGAATCGTCTTTTCCCCGATCCTTCGATCAGGGGTCCAACGATATCTATGCCCCATTTTGAGAAAGGCCAGGGACTATCCACTTTGAATTGACTTCATTGCGGGAGCATGGATTCTTTTAGCAAACCGCTGACACTCCTCACACCTCCTAGACATTATTGCAGCATCTCGTATCGTTTGTGGCCAATAATAACCCTGCATTTTTGCTTTATCTGATAGTGATCTCATCCCGCTATGGTTGCCTGCATCTCCATAGTTGATAGGTGTAGAATACACCGTATTTACTATCTAGTAGTTACGCTTTCTTTGCTATTTTTCTTGTGAATTATGTATTTTACGTGTGTTTTTGAGTTATTAGGTACTTTGGAGTCGCACGGAGGAAAAGGAGTGGAAATCATTCAAATGGAGCAAAGAACCTTGGTGGCCCTTAACAATGAGTGGGTGTTTATAGTCATTTACGGCTACCCTTATCCTAAATTTGAGGTGGATACATCCAGATTCTTACATGATACCCGAAATTAGGAGAAGAAATTTATTTCTTCTTCTTCATTATCAATTGTGCGGTGAGGAGGCATACCCGAAACCGGATCGAGAGAGAGAGAGAGAGGGTTGCTATGTGTCTGCATTAATCGGAAAATGTGTTCATTTGTTACTAAATCGATTTGAGTCCGGGTAGATGAGCTCCTGGTGAAGAAATAGAGAAGAAAAATGGTGAGAAAGAAGCTGTTACTGCCATTGATTCAGGAAATTGAGAAGGGTAACTTTGCAATTGAATCGGCGATGGGACTCAAGGGTTAGCAGATCTGGAAATGAGAAGAAGGTCTCTTGAGTTGTTTCATGGGAGCAACTATTGCTGGTGGTATTAAGGCTTTTGGAGGAATCGAGAGATGAATGGGAGGTTGTCACCGTTATTCTTCTGCATTGAGTAAGAGAAGATGGGTTCTGGTTCGGTCGATTATGGGTTTTGTCTTGAGTAAGTAGATTGGATCCGAGGTTGGATTGGGTTGTGGCCGAATTTGTCTAGCTGATGTTATTGGTGATGGAAGAAGTGAGGGTTTCGGTGATGAGATAGAGAAGCATTGTTGAGTCATTGTTGAGGTGGTGGTCTGAGTGGCGGTGAGAGCTAGTCATGTTGGTAGAACTAATGGGTATTGAGCTAGTGGATTTGTGGAGGTGGTACCGAGATAGAGAAGCAATGGGGTGTTGTTGTTGTTTGCAGGAGGAGATGGAATTGCTGAGGCTGGTCATAAGGCTAACGGTGGTGCAAGCGGCAGTTGATTGAAAGTGCGAGGTTGCCTTGATTGAGCCGAGCTAGAGTCGGGCTAGGTTAGCCTGTTTTAAGACAGAGAAATGACAGCTCCGGCACAGATTGGAAGGCTCGGCAATGGTCATAAGATGAGGAGCATGGAATGGCAAGGCATAAACCGAGGAATGATTGCGGGGCCACGAGAAGGAAGGAGAGGAATGATTTGGAGCCGCAATTCAGTCTTGCGGTGGTGCGGCTATGGCCGGGTTTTGCATTTAATGGCACGAGGTTGCAGATTTGGATGAACTCGGGGCTATGGGTATTTGATGGCATTGGTGGTTGTTGCTCGGTGCTTTCTTTGTGGAATGGCTCCGAGCTCGGATGGCCCGAGCCTCCGGTGGACTGTGGCGGAGAGCCGGTTATGGTGTTATGGCTTGTGCTTGTGTACTTTTGCGAGCCCCGGAATTGGTAGTGTGCATTACGGGGAGTTGAGATCTTGAGTTACGAGTTTTGCGGTCAAGTCGTAGTCAGTTTGTGCAATGGCGAGTAGAGCTGGTGTGGTAGTCTGGTCTTTGTTAGGGAATTGCAGTAGCTATGGCTGAAGCGGGTGATGGCTTGTTTGATGATTTGTATGGAGCCCAAAGCAATGCGGTGGAGCTTTTCAAGGGAATTATATGAATGTTGTCCGTGAGTTGCACTTTGAGATGGAATTGGTGCTTGTGTTGGGGCTCGGGCGGGGGAAGGTTGGATGGCAAGAATGGCTAGGTTGGCACTGAGTTTAAGAAATAATTGCGGGTTGAGTCTTGGGACCGGAGAGTTGGTGCCTGCGGTGATTTGGTGGCATTTGTGTTTGTTTGTCTGCAATGGACCGAGGCTAGGCACCGGAGATTGCGGGGATTATGTTGCGGGCGGAGCTGTTCGTTGGAGCGGCAGAAACAAGGAATTGCCGAGTTCTAGACAACAAATGAGTCTGGCAAAGATTGAGATGTTACAGTGAGGAGCTGGTAATTGCAGGCTTGCACCATCCAAGTGGAGTTATGAGCTGTGGAAGCTTGCCAGGGGATGACGGTGCAATGCTATGAGCCAATGTTGCTTGTGGGAAGTGGCCTGAGTATTAGAAGGTGTGCTAATGAAGCTGGGAAGAAGAGACTGAGAAAAATAAGGTGTTACTAAGGTCATTCAAAGAAAAGGCCATCATGGCCGGGTATGCACCATCTTTGTGCATTACAACTTAGGTATATGCAATGACTGCTTGTCAAGTTAAGTCGGCCAGAACAGGTGACTCACACATCGAGTCATGACCCGACTCCCCCGACTCGGTGCTTAACCGAGTTGACTCGCCGATCCGACCCTTTGACCCGATCCGACCCGTTGGCCAGGTGTGGGATCGGCGGACTTTGCCCGTCACCGAGCCGATTTCCGACGACTTTCCGGTCGATTTCCGCCACAATCCCGAGACTTCCCGGCGACCGATTTTGGGGCGTATTTTCTACACGGGTTTCTCATCCTTGTGGGCTTGGTGGACTCTCACCTAATGGACTTTGAAGACTTGACTTAATTTTGGAAGGAGAGAAAGGCTATAAAAGGGAGGTTTTCTACAACACATAATATATCTTTTGCTTGGAATTCTTTTGGAGAGCCACTTTTGTTTACACTTCTAGGGTTTGGTTTTGTTCTTCTTCTTCCTTGTTTTATTATTGAATATTGATGATGATGAACTCCATAGCTATGAGTAGCTAAACTTATTATTGGTTATGGGATAAAAGTTGATTTCTCAACATGCTTTTGATTCAATGAATTAGTTTTGTCTCAGTAATTATTGTTTGTGATTCACAATTAATAGTGTTATAAGATTTAAAAACTTGTTAGGTTGAGTCGGAATCAATCCGATTTGTGTTCATCTCTAGAGCTATATTAGGGTTTTTGATACGAAAAAGTTGTTTATCTCGATTCTAAGTAGCATAATTGTGGTTAGTGCTTGTAGTGATACATCCTATTAGTCACAAGTGAATCATAACTTTTGTTAAAACGTCTAGTGCTTTTACACATTCGTTTGCATTGATGAGTCTTATTCCGTGAAACTTAATGCTCTTAGGAGTTAAACTTAATTGTGCTTTTACACTTTAGGTTGCTTTCGACGAAGAATTCATATAAGCATCTTTTAATGTGGTTGTGATGAAAACAGGGAATTAACGGGTTATACTTGCGATCAAGGTATCCTAGGACTTTTAATAAATACGAGATTAAAATACCAATTCTAATCATTGATGAAAATACATGTTTGTGAATGATACTATCCCTTGACCAATATCTTCTCCTTATTGATTTCTCAAACTATTTACTTTGCTTTCAACTACTTTTATTTCTTAAACAACAAACATACCTTGGGTTACTTTAGAAACCGAAATTACTTAACAACAATTGCCTCTCTCGTGGATACGAACTCTTCCTTACCTTGTGCTTCATTTAAATTTAGTGCGTAAGAAAGTGAAATTATTTTTGACGGATTGACAACCGATCA
>JAJJWW010009420.1:0-44089 GCA_023531295.1 Papaver armeniacum
AACAACTAAAAGCCTACAGCGCTGCCCCGTGGTGATATACGAGGTGGTGCTTGGCGTCATTTGCCACAACAAATTAATTAACTTTTGTCCACACAATTAGCCTAGGTAATATAATGGCCAAAGGAGTTCGTTCCCCTGGAAGCGGGGAGTTTCTAATTGTTCAAAAGTCATAAGAAAGGGGGTTTTTAGATTTCAAATCAAAGTAAGCTAATAAAAGAACATAATAATAATACTTTGTTGTAAATAATAATAAAGAAGATGATTAGGGAATCATTCGGCGGAGTCAGCGAGCCAGAAGCTTAATTAAGTACAAATTTATTTCTTGTTTGACTTATATTGTTACCAGCAAGTAGAGTAGCGATAAGCTCACGCTGTCCCGGTTCCCTGCCTTGCTTTGGATACGGAGCGCTCGACTGCCGGATTCCTGTCCAGCCAACCCGCCAAAGAATGAGCTCTCCGAGGTGTAAATTAGTCGGAATGCTTTACACTTTGTGAATCAGGGTTGATCCTAGCATCGAAGCATAAGCTCGAGTCACGCTTACTAGTGTTATCTTTCACCTGAATTGCTTAACAAAAATCCCTGCTGTCGGCTCTTGCGATTTACTACTTGTGTAAAGAGTTGATGTGACTCATTACCGCATGTCACACAACCCTAAACTAGTAGAAGAAATATTGATTGGTTAATTTAATTGATCATTTTAAATAACCCCTCAATATTCTTAGGCAATAAAAATAATCAACAATTAAATAAAACTTAAAATAAACATGGTTAAAGAAAATAATGCTTACATTGTTGAGGACTTTGAAATCATCCACTAATCGAATTAAAAGATTAGCTACTCATAATTAAAAAGTAGTGGCAAACAAATAAAGAAGAAGAACTTAAGAAAATAAACACTCCACGGTAAAAAAGCTAGCTCTCTCTACGTTCTATCTTTCTTTACTCGCAACAAATGGAGATGACTACTAAGGGAGTGAAATAAGAAGTTGTTTATGGGTGAAAACTATTTAACATGAAAATTTGGTAATTTGGTGTGGATGAGGAATGAATCTAAACCTTAAACAAATACCGCTGTGATGATGATACTTGTGGGTCGAGAGATCAATGTGATGTGGTCGGCCTAAACCAAGAAATGGTAGTTTCAGGACTTGTTTGATCCTGAAAGTGAAGGAGATGGGTTGATCTTAGGAGGAAGCGAAGAAAGGTGTTGAGATTGTGAAGGTGTTGGCTTGCTTATGACTTATGAGAAAGGTGGCTGGGCTTGTGATTGATGCGAAGCAAGCTCGTGTGAATAGTTGTGCCAACACTTGGTTTCCATGTAATAGACTTTGTTGTTGTTTGAAATAGGGCGGAGAACCTATTTATACAAGTCATTGATCCTTATTCACGTCTCGTGGGAAGTGGAGAAGTGGAGTGATGGAGTAGTGGAGTTGTGCGTCGGTGCTACGACCCAGTCTTGCCCTTATCCTGTTCATCTCTAACCGTCCATGACTTCTGACACGTTCTTGTGATGGCGCGTTGCATGGATGCCGCCTTTAAACCACCCGGAGACCAATACCCCGGTATATATCCCCCAGTTTGTGACATGATTGATGTCTGGAATGTGTGGATTGTGGATCCACGAAAGATAGCATGTAATCTTTTGAATTGAATATTGTGTTATTGATGAAAGTTGATACTTGTGATGTATCATGTGTGTATTTCATAGTACTGCATTATGGTGTGGTAAGTGATGGGTAATGACTCACTAACCAAATAACTCTGACGAGGGTTGTATAACCAAGGTGGTGAAGTTGGACGGATGAGATGATCTTTGAGACACTCGTCTGCTGTAGTTAATGAATGTTAGGGTTTTGAAGAGGTGCGCAAGCATCACTCTGAACTTGGTGAAACGAAGCATGGGAGGAATTTTGGAGAGGACCAAGCCAGGACATGTATGTAGATGGTATGCCGGTGTGCACGTAAATACCTCACTTTCCCATGAAGGTGCGATCTAGGCCTCAATTTGGCAGAGTGAAGTTGGTGGTTGAGATCGATTTCTTGGCGAAAATCCATTCTTGCAAGGTTATTGGAATCCAGTGACATCCCTAGTTTGGGCACGCATTTCAAGGCTTATCTTGACCAGTCTTGGTCGGTCTTGGTCGATCATACCAACGGGAAGATGGCAGACTAGATGTTCACACCTATGCGGCATTCTCCCATGAAAACGTGATCTAAGCCACTCAAATGCGTCAGGTGAAGTTGAGGTGGTGAGGTCAGTTCAATTGATATTTCGCATGTTTGAAGGAAGTTTTGGATCTTAGAGGGCATGGGATGCGCCAGCGATCGCACGTGAGGTAGATGAAGTGTGGTGTGGTCATCTTTGGTATGGCCATTATATTCTAATTAATGTCATGACCCTCCATTCGTCTTAGGAGAAGATGAATGACGCGTGATGATTTGAAACCCTAATTTTGGCTTTCAGCGTGCGCCACTTCTTGTTTGGGTGACTGATCTGTCACGGCCAAACATTGTTGGTCTTGGCCAGGTTGGTCAAGTGTGTGAGCGGGCCCACGGTGATCGTGTTGACATGCTCTGGGCCCTTTGAGTCTACATCTACACCCTCCATCTATACCTGCGAAGATGGATGGTTGAGATTATTTTGCGACACATGTAATATGCATAAGCCCTTATTTAGGGTTTTCAGTCCATAATGCTTGGTATGAGCGTCTTTTGGCAAGCAACGGCCGATGGTGACCATGCGGGGTCGGCCGTGGGTATTCCATACTGCTTGGGGGTGATGGAATTGATGCGGGGTCATCGATCATGCTTGTGGAGTTGGATGGCTGCGATCGAGATCATATCCGGGCCGATACGGTCGGTCAGGATGCTCGATCGGGCTAGTATAACACTCAGAGAGGGCTCAATCGGGCTAGTATAACACAGAGAGGGCTCGGGCTAGTATAACACTAGAGAATCGGCATATGCGGGTATTTGGTATGATTTCATTATAGTGATTGGAGGTTAGGTGTTACTTCATGAAGTAACACTCCCGATCAAATCATCTTGTGGCCCGATAATGAGTCTTTGAAATCTGAGGTGATATGAAATTCACGGGAAGGATTGTTCCATGCTCCAGCTTTGGAGGAATTTCATGTATTCTGAGAATGGGATTGTTGCTACATGCTCCATTCTTGGTGAATTAAGTGAGGAGTATCAACACTTATAAATATTTTCTTTGACAAGATGTCGTTGCCATGATTTTGCGTTTTTACAAATTTAACCTTGAGCGAAAATCCACCATGACATTAAGTCCCTGCTTTGTACAGTGTGGTTACACACTATTGTGTGGTAGGCATGAATATTGAGATACATATGTCTTTGAAGCCAAGCCAGAAAACTAAGTAGTCGTATATTTCTGGATAATGAGCGTTGCCATAAGGAACTAGTTAGTTACGATTAAGAATCTTGAAAAAGCAGGGACTTGATGAGTGAGTCGCTCTGTTCTCTTATGCATATTTGAGCTCGTGCATTCTTGGTGTACTTCCTTAAATCCTTCTGCAGCTTTCCTCGGAGTATATCGATAAGCCTCGTCGATTGTTATCGTTAGCGGCCTTCATAGGTAATATAAAGACTTCTTTCTCTACGGGATTAAGCCGACTTGTGAGATTATAAAGAATCATCTCTCGTGGTCGTTTGATACACATCTCGAGGTATTGTTGATCTTGATTGGTGATCGATTGATTTGATGATTCAATTGATTTTTTTTTTTTTGTGTGCGCTCGTAACCTCCCTCTCCTTTGAGTTTATCATGGGCGGTGGGCCGCTCATTGTTGCTTCCCCGGAAAGAAGTTTTGAAGTTGACAAGCCGAAAACCATGCGCACGAAATGTAATAGCTAAGATTGATTTTTCACCGCGAGAAGTCGGCCGTGCTATCTGAGGATTCCATCTCCACCTTCGTATTATCGGAGAGGACGTATCTGTGCACTTTAATTTGCAATTGACATGGAGGAGCGGCGGAGCGCGAGAAGCAGCTGCGAGACACTAGTAAGCGCAAGAGCGAGAGAGATTTGCGGCGCGGTTGAAGAGGCGGAGAGTTGAGCATGAGCGACCCCGAATGAAGGCAAGTGTGATTACCGGTTCGGGACGGTGTGATAATTCTTGACTTCAGACACGAGAGGAACACGAAAACACGAAAGCAATTGAGTACGGCTCCTAATGTTGATGCGCTTTTTAATGCTCCGATGATGATGTTGGAATGGAATGCGGCTTGCTGCTGCGGAGATGTCGATGAAGCAGGCGAGGTAGATTCGAAGGGAGGAGCATCAGCGGTGGCGGCGACGACGAGAACTGGCAGGTGGTGCGGGCGATGTCGATCCTCTTGACGGCTAAAACCTCTTTTATTCTTTCTTCTTATTTTATACGCTTGAACATCTTCCTTGTACTCGGTGGCGGCCGGGTTCAAGTTTTTCTCCATTTGATTATTTGAATAAGTTTTTCTTTATAATCCTTTATCAAGCCATAGAACTTTCTCGGGTACAAGGGTGTTCCTTCACGTGATTCTTAGTGATAAAAAAGTAATTATCATGTGAGAACATTTTGGGACTGTGCTCCCCGATGCAAGATCTTCTGGCTTTGTTTGAAATGGATGGCTCAATCATTTTCCTTTAGTGCACACGTTCTATTTCCTTCTTCCCAGTGAGATGTTTGCTTAGGGTTTCCTTTCTTCATTCCAGTAGATTGATTTGGGGTGACTCGGGACTTTGTGTTTTTAGGGTAAAGAGTTCTCGAGATGAAAATAATGCTTGATTGAAAATTGAAAATTGAAACCCCTAACTATGAATGCAAGTATTGATCATTTTTGGAGGAATTACAAATATGACATGAAATTATAAAAGGAAACCATTTGGAAAAATATAGCGCAGGTTTTAAAGGGTGGAGGATCTGGAAAGTGGTAATATCTTAAGTTCGGTAAGGTTTGAGCCATCGTAGGTGAGGTCTTGTGCCTTCAGTTTATCGGGCGTTGATGAGTTTGCGATGTGCCAGCCTAGGATAACATCACCGCTTCAATTATGGTTCATCTTCTCTTAGGTGAGTGAGTCGAGGTGGAGTGATCATTTTTTCACCGTCATGCTCCCAACCTTGAATGTAGTCGTCTTCGTCAGTGGTCTCCAATTCCAAACGGGTTTGGTCGGTAGATACTTGGACCTTGGCCTTATCGTCTTTGCCAGGCGGCCTCTACGCTCTTGATAAAACGTTTGAAGGACGACTTCATTCACATCTCCCCAAGGGGTTGGTTCGTTGGTTGAGTGGTCCCAGGACTTGCCGGACGAGGGCGGCGAGGTTGTAAGGAAGGTTGCGTGGCGAGACTTACTTGAGATCGGAACTTTCACGTATCTTGTGAGGCTTTCTCAGGGAAGTTGTGTCACATTGGTAGAGATTCTTTGTGCGGCAATAGACAACCATCGTGAGGGGAGGTGAAGAGGCGTGTTGGAGATTCTTCGGAGTATCGGGCGCGTGAGAAGACAGACTCCAGTGTTGCTTTTTTTCGTGCATCAGAGGCGTCCCCGGGGATCATCGTAGTTGGGGTGATCTTTGGCCATGTAGAACTTTGCTTGTGTCAGGCATCACTGATTTGACTTCGAGATCAATATATCCGTATATATCCACCAGGCTCTCAGCTGAATCTTTAACCACAGTTGGGTGGCGGGTAGCTTCACCTTTGAAATCTTCGCTCTCGGGGTCTTGTGATAATGATGTTAAATTGAACCGTATCAATCAACACACTATAATTGACGTTTCTCACTCAGTGACGGTTGAGTCCCAGTTTCCATTGCTCTTCATCTTTGGGGAAAATGGGGTTCTGGGCCAGCTCTGGATATAGCCTTCTTTGACTGCGGCGTAGTTGAGGCGCAAATATATCTTCGCAGCATCCTTTGAAGTACAAGATTTCACATATATGTCCATCGCCGTTATACGGTCTTATGACGAATCCCCGAAATCATGCGGTTCTTTGATGGGTAAAAAGTCTATGACACCCTCATTTCCATTTGGAAGTTTGTCTCTACCTTTTACAGAATATTTATTTCAACTGTTGCAATCTTTGGTTTGGATGATGGGCGAACTGTGGTAGCAACAATATCTAGGATCTGTTCATTTTCCTCGGTTGGAGGACGTCCCGATGAGGGCTGACTTTAGGCGTCGTCTTGGATTACCTTCAGGAAGCTCTATCACTTCATTCATAGGAAAGGAAAACCCGTGTCTTTAGTGTTTGTGCGGGGAGTTTTTCGCTCCTTTTAGAAATGATCTTGTGTCTGGGGGATGTCAGCTTGGTTTTGGATTATTCAGGACTTTCCCTCTTTTCTCCTCCTTACCGCATCTTGAAGGATCGGTGTTGTATTGTTTGTTCGTGGGCGCTGCTCCTCGGCTTTCGTGAATCTTTCTTCCGAACAACTGGCGGTTCTCTCTTGATGTCAGTCTGGAGTTATTCTTGAAACATTTTTGCGGCCTCGTGGAGTTGAGAGAATGTTTCCAAGCCAGATTCTCAGCGGGCGCGCGATATATGGGTATACGTCCATTGATGCATAACTCCGCAATTGTAAACCGGTGACATTAGGTCATGACAATCAAGCGCTCAGGTTCTGAATCTTGTGAAGTCGTTAGGATGCTCATTGTTCCATTGAAGAATTCTTCCCCCAGATGAAAAGGTGATTTGTTGGACGAAGAAATACTTCTGTAGAAACGGCGACCCATCTCGCTCCAATTGGATATCTTTGTTAGAGCCTTGATATTTATTATACAGTGTCTGCCCTCCCAGCTAAGTGATTTTAGGAATTCTTTTAGGCGTAAAACATGATTGTATTCATGTTCCCCAAGGATTCAAGAATAGAGACATGTTGTTCAGGCATTACGATCTGTCGTCAGTAGAGGGAGGGAGAGGGGAGAGTGTAACCTCTTGGAAGAGGGATTCATTGCATATCTTGAGGGTATGGAGGTTGGTGTTGGTGTGCATCCGTCAGTTTCCTTTGCCTCGCTTTGAAGAGTGGGTTCTAGATCCTCACGTGTGATGAAGTTGGAGTGGCTGGTCCCTTTCTCTTGAACATTCGGGAGCGACACGGGAAAACCTGTCCCAGTGGAAATGCCTGCTCAGGTGAATTGAAGGCATCTTGTTGGCTCAAAGATTGGCGTGAATCCTGCTGATCGTTGAGTCAGTCTTGAGGAAGTGGTACCTCATACAGGTTGCGCCATATCAGGTTTGAGTCTTAGCAAGAACTTCACATTTATATCAAATCTGCAACGGTAATTAGACGGTGGTCCTCCTCTTGTGCCTCTGGCTCCCTGATCTGATGGGGAAGTGAAAGTTGTTGCTCTGGTGAACCGGAGGTGTTACACTTGAGCGATCTTAAGGATTTGCAGTACTCGGCTCTGCAGTGATGGGGCGTTACCCTCTTGGGATGTCTCTTTCCGCTGAGTGTTGGTGATAGAAGTAACTGGCTCCTCGAGATGTGTTGGCTATGGTAGCTCCATTTGTGTGTACTTCGACACGAGTTGGTATCCACACTAGCCCATCGTGGTTGATTCTTTGATCGGATCTTAATTCCACCATCTTAAATGTTGTTAATTGAATTGATTCTAAGATCTACCCTTTTTAAATTGATAAAATTGAATGGATTTGAAAAGAAATTGACTTTACTATTAGAAATTAATCTCCCATTGTAATGCGACAATTGTTTATGGGTGAAAAACTACTCCTGAGAATTTGGTAATTTGGGGTGTGGATGAGGAATGAATTTAAACCTTTAAACAAATGTGTTTTAGCGGTGAGTGCTTGTAGGGTCGAGAGATCAATGTCTGGCCACCAGAGCCAAGCTCAAGAAATGGCGTTCAGGACTTGTTTCGGTCCTGAAGTGAAGGAGATGGGGTTGATCTTAGGGAGGAAGCCCAGGTGTTGAGATTGTGAAGGTGTTGGCTTGCTATGACTTGTAATAGAAGGTAAGAGCGGGCTTGTGATTGATGCAAGCAAGGCTGGGTGTTTGAATACGTTTTTGTATTAACACTTGGTTTTTGTCTCAAGTCGGAACTTGTGTTGTTGTTTGAAATAGGGCGGAGAACTATTTATACAAGTCATTGAGCCTCGTTCCGTCTCTCGTGGGAAGTGGAGGAAGTGGAGTGATGGAGTAGTGGAGTTGTCGTCGATTGCCACACGACTTGATCTTGCCCCTTCTCTGTTCATCTCTAAATCCATGACTTCCGACACGTTAACATGATGGCGCGTTACCTGTGCAGCTGTAAACATATGGACAATACTGTATACTATCCCCGGTTTGTGACATGATTGATGCTCTGGAATGTGTGGATCGTGGATCCACGAAAGATAGCATGTAATCTTTGAATTGAATATTTGTGTTATTCGGAAGTTGTCTGTGATGTATCGTGTGTATTTTATCACCAGTCTGCATTATGGTGTGGTAAAGTGATGGGTAATGACTCCTCGCTGACACTTAAATAACTCGACGAGTTGTATAACCAAGGTAGGTGAAGTTGAGCGGATCAGAGATGATCTTTGAGACCTCATGCGGCCCAGGTGTAGAATATTAGGGTTTTTGAAGAGGTGCGCAAGCATCACTCTTGACTTAGTCGAAACCAGAATGGAGGATTTTGGAGGAAGGGCCAGGCCAAGACCATGTGTGTAGATGGTATCCGTGTGCACGTCCATGCCTCGCAGATCCCATGAAGGCGCGTCGACCACTCAATTGGTAGTTAAAGTTGGTGGTTGAGATCGGTTTACTGAAAGAAATCCATTGCGCAAAGGAGTTGGAATCACGTGACATCAAGTTTGGGCACGCGTTTCAGAACGACCCATCTTGGTCGGTCTTGGTCGATCATACCAACGTGTAGGTGGTGGCTAGTGTTCACACTGTCACTGACTATCCCGTGGCAGCCAGTCTAAGCCACTCAGATGATAGGATGGATGCAGATGGTGAAATCTGATTGTGGTTGGAAGGCAGTATCAAGTTTGGGCACACATTTTGAATGCTTGAGCATGATATGCCTTGGCAGAACCCTTGAGAGGTAGATGGGCCACGGTGGTCATCTTGGTATGGCCAAGCCCTTGCAATCTGTCTGTGACCTTCCATTCATGTAGGAGAGAAGATGGGGCGTGATGATTTAAAACCTAATTTTGGCTTCCAAGCCGATGCGCCCTTCTTGTTTGGTGGCGCAATTTGTTTATGCCAAGCATGGTTGGTCTTGGCCAGATTGGTCAAGTGTGTAGGCGAGCCACGGTGATCGTGTTGACATGCTCAGGCCTTTGAGTCATTGTAATTTCTTTAGCTCTTTTTATCTTACCTTGTAAACATTCAAGGAATTAATCAATAAAATCATTGTTATTCATCTTAAAATGTCTTAGTTTGTGGATTATTGTGAGGTGTGTGTAGGATTTCCTGCAACTTCTGATTCATTTGAATTCAGAATTACCCCAAACTGTCACATCATGATCATCACGATCATCATCTTCCGAACTTGATAGAGACCATTGAATTGAAATCGGGCTCCTACCCAAGCTTTCCATCATCTCCAACCCAAAGTGGCGTATTCAAATTCAAATATCAACGCCAAACTCCATCACCGATTTGTGATCATCATGATCATCAAGATCAGAGCTCGCCATTGCATGTGTGCGGTTAGGAATTGAGAAGAAGAAGTGCCTTGTGTAATAAGCCAGGTGCCTTTAACAGTGTTTGAATCTTGGCAATCCCATTAAGTAAAAGACTGGACTGCCTTTAGCAGTTCCCTTGAACTTGACTGCCCCTTAACATTCGGTTGGGGTGCCGATAGCACTTCCCGTACGAAATGGCCATTTTTCCCTTTTAGTCTTCTAAGTTATTGTTTTGCTCATAACTTCTTCATACGAACTCCGAATGACTTCATTCTTTCGCCATTGCCTTTGTATTTTCGTCCTCTACAAAATAAAAAGTAGAAATCTTGTACTTGAACGAGTTTGACTTTGTCTTTGGCCCTTCTCCACTTGTAGCTAGCTTCTTTTATTGCACAATTAAGTGCAAATTCACTTCTTTTTGGACGACTCTCCTAATGAAACACAAATAAGAGAAAACAAACGTAACATACAATAATTTGCAAGAATACAAGCAATTACTAGCATGGAATTGACACTAAAATCATGTGAATTATGCACTTATCAGATTCCCCCACACTTGCCTTTTGCTAGTCCTCGAGCAAACTATCTAACCTACATTACAAAAACTTCCTTTCGTTGGGGACCCGGTTGCACTTAGCATGTGCAACAAGCCTTTAAACCCTTAGGTGTCCCTAGTGGACGAGTTATAGTCTCGTGAGGGTTTACCAGAGATATACCCACAAAACCTGCTCCAACTTCAAAGTGTTCCAACGTCCCAAGCATCCAAAGAGCTATGAGGACATGGAGTTTCTGCATGCTAGTAATAAGAAGTTAGAAATACTAAATAACATATTCTCATTCTTAAATGTTGAGTGAGAAATAACCACACCATAATGAGAGAACGCGTGTTTGAGAGCGATCAATAAGCATTTCTCCTCGACTTCTGCCCCACTTAAAAGGATTTTATGATAATTTCACTCAATAAGACGACTTTTTTATGGGTCTCACATGTGTGCAGGTAGGAGTGAAGAGAGAAATCCTACACACGTTGAATGGTGGGAAGGAAACCTTTCGAATTATTTCTGGAGACCCCACAAAATCGTGGGAAGTAAAAATCTTTTTCAGATGATCTCTAAGAAAGGAAATCAACCATTATGCAAGCATGGGAGTACTCACTCACCTTCACATCCGATCGGCAGTAATGATAGCACCACTCTCACAAGCATCCAATAGAAACGTCTTCGGCTCGTCTTCTTCATCTTCTTCGGCTTCAACTATTGATGATAAACCTTTGAACTTCATAAAACTCTTTTCCTCTATTTCCGTGTTGCTTGAAACTTCTTTATAGATTTTTCTTCCTCATGGCTTTATTGATGAAATAAATCCTAAATGCAAATCTTTTTTTTTTCTTTTCTTTTTGTATATATATATATATATATTTTCTTTTTCTTTTTCTTATTCTTTTTTTTTTTTGTACTTTTTTGTACTTTTTTTTTATATAAAAAGATTGCAACTATAATAGTAATGACTAAAAATAACATGGCCATGAAAGAATGATTTTACCACTTGAATTTTCACAACCTCTATTGTCTTCGTATCATAAACTTCAATAATTCTCATCTTTTGATTTTCTTTGCTCTTGTAAATAAGTCTTCATACTTGGATATAAAATTCTGCTTCTTATATGTAAGTCTTTCAATATGTATATAAAATATGCTCATTGTATGTTGCTTCACTTGGATATGAAATTTGCTATTCCTTGTATTGTTGCTTATAAACCTTAAACGTCTTCAACTTTCCTTGTAGATTTTGATGTCGCTCCGCTTGTTGATGATGATGTGTTTCTATGGACCTGTTGTTGGCGAGAGAGAGAAATGGTGCTAACTGCAAATCAAACTACAAGAAGGTGGTTTTCATCTATAGAAGTTACCCTCATGATTGAAAAAATTAGCACTCAAGAGATCAAAAATAGTGCTGAAAAATGGTGTGAAGTTGGGTAGCTCACCATTCTACCCGGAATTAACGTACGGTGACACACACTCAAAAGAAATCTATTTAGTCATTTACAAAGATTTTGTTTTGGTCTGGTGCCTCGGTTGATTTGAAAATAGGTAGTCTCCACTAATGATTGATCAGCAACTCTAATAATGCATTTCCCCCTGCTCCTCATTTGCTACCGGCATGATTAAATCCATTATTTAACACTCTAACAAGTAAGAAATCCGAACGTAGTTCCCTAACACTTCCAAGTTCAGTTATGTCGGTCAGAAATCTCTATGTAAACATACCTAGAAGTATGCTAGTGACTCTAAAATCTCTACAAGTTGACGGTTTTTTTTTTTTTTTTTTTTTATGCAAATATTCACAAACATTTTGAAAAAATCGACTCAAATAGGCTAAAAAAAACTCTATATGCAAAATACTCCCCCACACTTAAACTTTACATTTTCCTCAATGTAATTGATTCATCCAAAGTAAAATAAGGTGGGAAATCAAAATATGATATGAAAAACTAAAAACAAAAGATAAAGATAGAAATACAAAACCAATGGGTTGCCTTCCACGTAGCGCTTAGTTTAACATCCTCATCCCGACTTAACACTCATTCACATTACTCCTCCAGAGGGAGCAAATCACGAAGCTCAATCTCATCAACATCCATTGTAGTGAAGTTCTCGTAGTATGGCTTCAATCTATGGCCGTTTATCTTGAAAATTTTCCCAGTTTTGGGACTAGAGATTTAAACTGCACCATGAGGAAAAACATTAGTAACAACAAATGGTCCCACCCATCGGGACCTTAGCTTTCCAGGAAATAACTTAAGACGATAATTAAATAAAAGAACTTTCTGCTCCACAACGAAACTTTTTCGAGAAATCATTTTGTCGTGAAATAACTTCGTCTTTTCCTTGTATATACAAGAGTTCTCGTAAGCATCATTTCGTATCTCCTCTAGCTCATTGATTTGTAGCTTCCTTTGTTTCCCAGCTTCATCATACTCCATGTTGTACGTCTTTACCACCCAAAAAGCCTTATGCTCAAGTTCAACTGGGAGATGACAAGCTTTTCCATAAACCAACCGATATGGAGACATACCAATCGGTGTCTTATATGCTGTTCTATACGCCCAAAGTGCATCATTAAGCCTAAAACTCCAACCTTTTCGTGTAGTGTTAACTGTTTTCTCCAGAACAGACTTAATTTCACGATTTGAAACTTCAGCTTGCCCACTAGTTTGTGGGTGATACGGCGTACCAATCTTGTGTGTAATGTTGTACTTCTTGAGGAGAGCATGGAAGGATTTCTTGAAGTGAGAACCTCCATCACTGATAACCACTCGTGGTGTACCATGTCGAGAGAAAATATATTCCTTCACAAACTCACAAACAACTTGAAAATCATTAGTATGGGTGGCTTTAGCTTCCACCCATTTCGAAACATAATCCACGGCAAGAAGTATATAGTATTTTCCATTTGAATTAACAAAAGGGCCCATAAAATCAATTCCCCACACATCGAATATTTCTACAGCAAGAATCGGTGTGAGTGGCATTTGATTTCGAGCACCTAGATTGCCCGTTTGTTGACATCTATCACAAGATTTGCAAAAAGCATATGCATCCTCAAACAGTGTAGGCCATCCAATAAAAGCCACTCTCAAGAACTTTGAGAGCGGTACATTTAGAACCAAAGTGACCACCACAAGCATAAGAATGACAAAAAGACAAAATTAATTGAAATTCAAAGTTAGGTAAGCAACTGCGGATAATCCGATCGTGCACCATATTTACATAAGTAGGGCTCATCCACACACACTTTGTTTGGCTATTTTCTTAAGCTTTAGCTTTTGAAAGTTAGACATCATACTAGGTACTTGCCTTGTAACCAAATAGTTCATTATATCAACATACCAAGGTGTTGATTCTTCAATCGAGAAGAGTTGTTCGTGTCTGGAAAACGATCCTGTAAGGGAAGTTCTTCTTCGGAAATAACAAGTCTGCTAAGATGATCGACAACGATATTCTCAACACCTTTCTTGTCTCTAATTTCAATATTGAATTCTTGTAGCAAAATAATCCATCGTATGAGTCTCGCTTAGCCTCCTTCTTTTCAATAGGTGCGAAGTGCTTTGCATGATCGAGTATACAATCACATTGGTACCCACCAAATAAGATCCGAATTTTTCTAATGCAAATACTATAGCCAACAACTCTTTTTAGGTGGTCGAATAGTTGATCTCGAGCCTCATTTAGGGTCCTTGATGCATAATAAATCACATGTGACCTTTTGTCTACTTTTCGACCCAAAACAGACTCGATTGCATAATCACTTGCATCACACATTAACTCGAATGGCAAACTCCAGTCAGGTGACTTAATAATTGGTGCAGTAGTCAACAATTCCTTCAATTTGTCAAAGGAATCCTTGCACTCCTGGTCGAAGTTAAAGGCAACCTCCTTTTGCAACAATTTGCACATCGGCATTGAGATTTTGGAGAAATCTTTGATAAACCTCCTATAAAAACCTGCATGACCAAGAAACGAGCGAATCCCCCTCACCGAAGTGGGGTATTGTAAGTTTCTAATCAATTCTATCTTTGCCTTGTCTACTTCGAGCCCTTGAGAGGACACGATGTGACCAAGCACAATTCCATGGTTTACCATAAAGTGACATTTCTCCCAGTTTAAAACAAGATTAGTGTCTACGCATCTTTTAAGCACAAGCTCAAGATTATTTTAAAAAATATCAAATGAATCACCATAAACACTGAAATCGTCCATAAATATCTCAATGATGTTTTCACATAATCAGAAAATATCATTACCATACACCTACGAAAGTGGCGGGCGCATTGCAAAAAGACCAAACGGCATCCGTCTATATGCAAACGTACCAAAAGGATAAGTAAAAGTCGTCTTCTCTTGGTCCTCTAGTGCGATAACAATCTGATTGTATCCCGAATAACCATCCAGAAAGCAATAATGAGAATGTCTCTCTAGCCTCTCTAACATCTGATCAATGAAAGGCAAAGGAAAGTGATCCTTGAGGTAGCCGAATTGAGCTTTCGTAGTCTATGCACACTCGCCATCCTGTTTGAACTCTTGTAGGAACGAGTTCATCATCCCGATTTCTAACAACGGTGACACCTGATTTTTAGGTACCACTTGCTTAGGACTCACCCATTTGTTGTCGTAAATTGGGTAAATCACCCCTACACTTAGCAATTTGAGGATTTCTTTCTTTAAGACCTCCATCATTTGGGGATTAAGCCTACGCTGAGCATCACGTACTGGCTTGACATCATCTTCCATTAGGATTCTATGCATACACATGGCTGGACTAATGCCTTTGATGACAGCAATTGTCCAACCAATAGCCGTTTTGTGCTCCTTCAGAACCCTAAGTAAGCGTTCTTCCTGTCATCGCTATGAGATTCTTTGCAATAATGACTGGAAGTTCTTCCATCACCCAAGTAAGCGTACTTTAAGTGATCAAGTAGAGGCTTCAACTCTAATTTAGGTGCCTGCACAATAGAAGGTAAAGGAACTTCATCAGTTGCGGGTAAAGAAATATAAGAGATATTACCTGTTTGAGCTTCTTGTAATGCCGTTAAAGCACCACACATATCCCCTATCTATTTGGCTAAGTCAATGATGAGTGCCAAATATTGCATCTTTATACATCTATTTATTGGCATTTAACTCATCTTTTGTGCTCAGAAATCAGATATTATCCCAGATTCTGTATTTTCTTTGTTTTCAAGAATAAATATTTGTACTAATTAATTTTGTGTTTTTAGGTAATAAATAAATCTCGGAGAAATTGAGGAGCCAAAAGAGTAGAAAATTGGAGACAAGCGTCTATGGAGTAGAAAGCCAAAGCCCGCGCAAGCGAGAAGTTGTAAACCCAACAAGTAGCAACTCATCTCAAGACATGGGCTTGAGCTAGCCATGACCCGGATCCGAGCCCATCCACCCCGAGCCGTTGAGATCTCGCCTAGCTACATCCTACGGTCGCTCCTTCACTCACATCAGTTCTCTCTGCATTCGCTCAACACCAAAATAGCCCGATTATCCCTGAGCCGTTCGGATCTCACCCATCCGCATCCAATGCTCGCTTCAGCCTCCTCATCAAACCTTGATGCTCCCGCTTACACAAAAACTCACCTATACCTATACTCATCGACCTAACCCATTTCTATCTTCATCTTCTCTTTCTTCTCCATACCTCCAATGAGATAAAACCCATCCCCCTTCTTCTCACGACCTTCCCCTGTTGCAGAGCCATCATCACCTTCCCGTCAACAACACCGGCGCCGGCTTCTCCATCATCCCCTGCTCCACCTCTCTAGGTCTAGTGTTCTCTCTCTTAGCTTCTCCCAACCCTAGAAGCTGACTTAGAGAAAACTAGAACTAGGGTTTCACCAAACCCCATGCATGGTCGATTCAGAGGTCAGAGACGAGACAAGACAGAAGAGAGAAGCAATTCAGAGAGTATGGGCGATTGGGTTTGTTTAATTTTCTATTTTGAAGTCAATTTTAGGGTTTTGATTTTGGCAAGTATAAATAGGGTGAGTCTGAGGTTGTGAAGAGCTTATGCCTGGGCTAGCTTGAGTGAGAATTTAGAGTTAATTGGTTATTTGTTGTTATACTATGTTCTAATTTAGTTTGCTAGGTTTGGTGAAACCCTAATTCCATGTTGTGATTTCAACTGTGTTTGAGTATTCTTGAGTGCTTAATTTTTCAGATATCCTCAATTCTAGTACCCAATGTTTTTCTCTCACAATGCATGCCAAGTATACATTGTAGTTAGGTTAAAACTGCATTGGTGATACTTGACTCAAACCTTAGAGATAAATTGCTAATTCTCTTGACTAGTTGTGCTTAATTAGACAACTAGTGCTCTAGGTTAGCACCTTAGCTGATAATTGAGTTATCATTAGGTGAAACTCCTTAGATAGGTGATAATTTTAACACATTATCCTTTGTCTCCACCACAGAACACGAAAGCTCTATTTAGTTGAACACATAGCATGATTTAGTGGTGGATGTGATAACCCTAGTGCCCCTTTACTCTCACTGTTTGTATTTCATCTTTACATCATTGTTATAACCTTCACTTAGTCGATCGACAAACAAACAAAACCTCAGTTGTGTTACTTTCACTAAAAATCAGTTAAGCCAAGCCTTAGAATCAACATAAGCCACACAAGTCTCTGTGGATCGACCCGTATTTGCCCTGTTCTATATTGTAGATACCGTGCACTTGCGGTTTAACATGTAGGCATAAATTTAGACCCATTCCCAAGCCTACCAAGTTTTTGGCGTCGTTCTTGGGGACTTGGCGTGTGCCCTGTTGATCCATTTCTCGCTTTCATCAAATCCATTTCACCCTGTACATATTCACTTTGCATTATTGCTTTTGGTCTTTTGTTAGTATAACTTAGTTGTTTCAACCATCTTTATATATTGTTGTTACTTACATCATTACCCTGTCTTAGAGTAACTTAGTTGTGTATTTTTTTAACTTAGCTTAACTGTTTTGCATCTTCATTGTTTTGCATCTTCAGCTGTTAGTCAGCTCACCTTAGTGTTAGTCAGCTGTTAGTTGAACTTATCTTTGTTATCATAATTGCACATCAGCTGTTAGTGTAACTTTTATCATCTGCATTTTTATCTGTAGTGTAACTTAGCTGTAATGCTAGTTTTTCTCATACCCATAGCTGCATATTGAATCAGTTTCCCCCTGTGACAGTCCAAAATATTCTCAGGCTTATGCCAGTGTTGTTGTTCATTCCCTTTGCTACAACCTGCACTTTGATGAGAACCGAACTTCCCTCTGAGTAAAGCAGGTACTGTGGAGCAGCTAAAGCAAAACCAAGGAGGAGAAACAAAGGAGCAGAACCAACTGGTGGTATTGTACTCTAAACCCCATCGGTCGCCAATTGTCCCATTTGAGTTTGTAAGTCCTTGATGGCCGAATCGGTCTTTTGTTGGCTTTGTTGGCTTTGTTGGAACATAGAAGTAAGACCTTGCAAACCTTGCATTAACGCATTGAGCTTGTCATCATTCAAAGAATCACGCTCCTTGACTTGTTGTGGTTGAAATTGTTGTTGAGGTTGGAAACGTGATTGTTGAAAACCACCTTGTTGCTCATATGGATTAGAAACCGCCGCTTGCTTGTTTGCATAACTAAAATTAGGATGATCCCTCCACCCGGGATTATAGGTATTGGAGTATGGATCGTACCTTGGCCTTTGATTTGGATATAAAGCATTCACTTGTTCGGTCTCACCATCAGGAATAATTACCGCGGCCATCCTTTGAATCATTGTCTCCATGTTACTCATCCTTTGATCAAGATGTGATGAAGAATCACTAACTTCATGCACTCGCCTAACCATTGGTTCATCCCTTGTGTAGAATTGTTGCGAGTTTGCCGCCATACTTTCAATCAACTCTCTAGCTTCGGTCAAAGTCTTGTTCATTAGTGCACCACCACCGCGGCGTCAAGAAGAGACCTATCACTTGAGTGGAGAGCTTCATAGAAGTATTGGAGTATCATAACGTCACTAAATTGATGGTGTGGACAGCTTGCCACCAACCTCTTGTATCGCTCCCAACATTCATACAATGATTCTCCCACTTGTTGTTTCAATCCACAAATCTCCTTGCGAATTTGAGTAGCTTTAGATGCGGGAAAATATCTCTCGAGGAAAAGTTTCTTCATCCCATTCCATGTTGTGATACTTAGGAAGGCAAATAATATAACCATTCCTTAGCATTGCCCGCCAAAGAAAACGGGAAAGCTTTCAACAATGCTCCATCCGCATTAGTCTCGGTGGAAGCATGGCCATAACTATGGCATAAAAGTCCATAAGATGTTTATTTGGGTCCTCATTCACCATGCTATGGAACTTTGGTAACTCTCTAATCAACCCGGCTTGATCTCGAAGGTTGAGTTAGTTTGGATACACCATTGTTGTGTATCAAGCTTGTGAGAAGCTAGGTCCTTTAGTGTACGATCAGCCATTGTTTCTTCCTCTTTGTCCGAATCACTTGATGAAGAAGGAGAAAGTGGAGTGTTAATCGCACGAATGAAATCCTTTAGTTGAGTGCCGGATCGAAGACGTATTGGACTCGGTCTACCCTCTCCAAGCATTCACCAAAGGTATAACACATGAAACAAGATTCTCACAAACTAAGTTAGATACGGTAAAGAATCTAACAAAGCAAGAATAAAGCAAAAAGAAAAATAAAAACAACTAAAAATCGCTCGTTGCTCCCGACAACGGCGCCAAAATTTGATGCGTGTCGTAGGTGCAATCAAATTAATTCAAAATTTCCACTCAATTAAAAATAATATAATGGAAGTCAAGTTCGTTCCCACGAGGAGCAAGAGATCTTAGTTGTAAAAGTTGTCACGAAAGGGGGGTGTAAAAAGCAAAATAAAAATAAACAAAGTAATTGAAGTCGAAAGTTGAAAGATGAAAGCAATAAAAGAGACAAGATCAAGGAATCCTTCTTCGTTTACGAAACAATGATTAAAGTTATATTCTTTTCTACTTGTTATTAGTCACAAATTATCACCAACCGTAGGATAGCGAGGTCCGCTTAGCTAGCCCCAAAATCCCTAATTTCACCGAGTAACAGTCCGCTTTAGTTATCAGATTCTATTCAAAAGAACCACCTTGAGGTTAAAACTTACAAGATGTAGGAATTCATCCTCAATCAATAAGAAAATTAGCTACTCATGCTAAAGAGTTCACACAAAGAATAAGAAAAGAAAAGTGTACAAGTGTAGAGATGTGTGTAGAAGTACTGCAAAGTAGAAAACAGCGATTAGAATAGAAAAAACTTCTCAGAAAGTAAAGAGTCAAGAAAGAAAGCTTTAAGTAGTTGCTTAATAGATGTAATTCAAATTTTACCTAAACAATCTATCAATCGTATAATCATTTCCTTTCTCCCCCTTAGAAAAAGATCATCGCTTGTTTGATGCCCATGGAAGCGATGATAATGACTTCTAAAGGTTCCATTCCAAAATTCCAATAATCACAAGTATAGCTTGAAAACATTCAAGATAGAATTGGTTATGGCTAATTCATCCTCAATCAATAGACATACACTCATTTCATTCTGCTCTTCTTCTCATGCTAAAGAGTATTTTGACTTAAAATTTGAATGTATAACAAGTTAGTCAAAGAATAAGAAAATCTTCCTAATTCCCGAGAATGCATTAAGATTTATGAATTTAGGTTTAGTTCCACGGAATCCCTCGCAAGGTCTCGTGTTTGCTACTTATGTAAAGAGTCAAGAAACGATTACTTATCTCCTAACTTTCACTAGCTTTAGATCAAATTAACAAATCAATTTAGTTGGCCACCTAAACAATCTATCAATCGATCATGAATGTCTTTAAGATCATTCCTATTAGTAAAAACAAACGATAATCATGTGAAAAACTTCAAGATAGAATTGAAACAAAAACTCAAATCATATGTTTAAAAACTAGGAATTCATCCTCAATCAATAAGAAATTTAGCTACTCATGCTAAAGAGTTCACACAAAGAATAAGAAAAAGAAAAGTGTTGTGTGTAAAGATGTGTGTAGAGAGGTGTGTAGAAGTTGTAGAAAACTTCTCTATTTATAGGCTTCAATATTCTCCAAATCTTCTAAGGAGTAGAATCCTTTTCCTTTTGCAATTCAATTTCCAATTCCAAGCTTTTCTCAACTCTTCCACCTTCTCTTTCCAAATTTGAGTCCAATTCTCCATCCAATTCCTAGCCCAAGTCTTCACACCCATGAGAGAAGTCCATAGAAATTCTGGAATTTTTGCTCGTAGGAAAAGCGGGATTGTGTAGGAATCCGGTAGGAATTATCGCCGCTGGTGTCACTGGAAATTTCTCCGTCGAGAGAATATTCGACGGAATATTCCGTCCGGTCCTCCGTTAGGACTAACGGTCAAACGGGTCAACCGTCAGTCAACTGTTAGTCAACGGGTCAAGGAGAAAAGGAGAGTCGGTGAGTCAACTCGGGTCAAATCGGCCAGAGTCGGATCGCTCGGTGAGTCATTCCCGACCTAACCATTTACACAGGCTATAAGTAACACAGCCAAGATGGCCCTGCTTTGCACCACTTGAACTTTCATTCCCAGCCAAGATGGCCATGTCTTGCAACTCCAACTCAAATCTCAGCTCCATGATCTCCATTTTGTGCATACACACATGCCCAGCCATTGCAAACTAACCACAGTTGCACCAGCACAGCCACAGCCCCATTGCAACCTGCCCTATCTTTCACTTTTATCACCAGTCACAACCACCACTTGTTCAACAAATTAGCCTCGGCTTGCAGCCAAAAGCATCATACCCTGCAACCTCATCTCAGTCATCTCTTGTAATGCCATTTCAATTCACAATCCTAGGCCAGCCATTATCACCATTCCCTTGTCTCCACTGCAATGTCTACCACGCTCTCCCAACTTCTTGCCCCGAGCCACCAATCAAGCTCCATAGTCTCTGCCTGCAGTTCAGTGTCACCACCAGTCATAGCTCAGGCCACAGACCTCCTTTTCCAGCTTCATGCGATCACAGCCACCACTGCAATTCCATAGCACAAAGCACAGCTCCAAGACCACCAATTGCAACCAACCTCAAATTCAACTCCTTATTTCATAGCAGCAACCAACATTTCCACAATTTCCGGTCTTCTAATTCTCTAACTCAAAACACAACATCACCAGATGCGGCTTCATGTTCTTGCTTAAATTACCAAACAACATTAAAGATCACTAACATCTTATTGCATTGGCGCCTGCACTTCCTATTCTCTTCACCGAATCGCACAACCCATTCAAGCAACAAACACCACTCAATCTCGCAACACACCCGTATCCCAAGCCAACCAAGTCATCTCCAATTCCATCATCTACGTGTTATTATTCATCCACCTTCTTCCCTGCTAAACTGGAGCTTCATCCACCACTGCAAACAATCCATCCTCAGAGTCACACTACTCCACCACTGTGTCAAACTCACTGCAACACAGTCTCCATTCATCAACATCTCGCAAATCAACACCATTCATCACTCGAATTCAACACTGAGAACCCATCGTTCAATGCATTCCCTGACCATTCCACACAACCAGCTTGTACATCTCATTTCAGCAGCCACCAACAACACCAACCACAAAACCTCAGATTCAAAAGAAAACCTAGCCTGTAGAAATTTGCCTCAGACCCATCTTCATAGATCGAGAGCAGCCACAAAATCTGTAGAAACCCCAACTCAGAATCCCCCAAATTCACATCATACCACCCTTTGTTAGTGTTTTTCTTTCAACCAAATCCAAATCCTCTTTGTTCTTCATAGTATCAAGCATCATTTCTTCCTCCCTTCCTTGGTACTCGATTCAATCAAATCTGCAGCACAACAAAGTCTTTCGGTTCTTCCTCATCTTGATTTTCTCTTCGTGAAGTTCTCGGCTACATGAGATCCATTTTCGTCTTGACAATCACTTGATTAATCTCTGAAATTTTATCGATTTAATTACAGAGGAAAAATGGTTTCAGACAATCTCATCCTCTCTCTTCTTGATTTCAGGTGAAAGAAGAAAATGATTGAGAGAGATCTCTCGATCTAGGGCTGGATAAATCGGGTGGATGTTACACCCCAGGGATAAAGACCACCCCAGTCATTAGATAAGGGCCATTCTAACTGGTCACCCCTTAACCACAGCTGGTCTGTGTTTAGTACTTCTCCACTAGAGTTTCCCCTTAACTTTGACTGGGCTCCGGATAGTACGTGCCTGTGAAATGACACTCTTGCCCTTCTTGCTCAATTTGGGTGATTTCCGCTTCTTTTCCTCCGTGCGACTCCAGAGTATCTAGTAACTCAAAAACATACGTAAAGTACATAATTCGCAAGAAAAATAGCAAAGAAAGCGTAAACTCTCTATAGTAAATACGGTGTATTCTACACCTATCAGATTCCCCCACACTTAGACTTTGCTAGTCCTCGAGCAAATCAAACTAAAAACTCACAACTTCAAAGCGTTCAAGCGTCACAAGCATCCAAAAAGTTATGAGGACATAGAGTTTCTGCATGCTAGTAATAAGAAGTTAGAAATACTAAAGAACATATTCTCATTCTTAAATGTTGAGTGAGAAATAACCACACCATAATGAGAGAACGCGTGTTTGAGAAACGATCAATAAGCATTTCGCCTCGACTTCTGCCTCACCAAATAAGATTTTATGATAATTGCACTCAAAAAGACGGCTTTTTTATGGTTCTCACATGTGTGCGGGTAGGAATGAAGAGAGAATTCTGCAACACGTTGAATGGTGGGAAGGATAACTTCGAAATATTTTAAAAACCCACATCTTTTAATATTTTGAAAAACCATTTTTCGACGATCTCTACGAAAGGAAATCAACCATTATTATCGAGGATGAGATTACTTACTCACCTTCACATCCGATCGCCAATTATGATAACACCACTCTCACGGCATCCAATAGAAACGTCCTCCGCTCCTCGTCTTGATTCTTGGTCTTCGTCTTCGGTTTCAACTATTGATGATAAACCCTTGAATTTCATAAATTCTTAACAATTCTTAACTCTTTTTTACCTTAAATATCCTTGTCGCTTGAAACTACCTTATAAATTTTCCTTCCCCACGGCTTATTAACAAATATTTCTCTTGTTTTTTTTTTTTTTCTTTTTTTTTTTTTTTTTTTTTTTTTTTTTTTTTTTTTTTTTTTTTGAAACAAGAGAAATTAAATACAAAAATAAACCATGGCCATGGGAGAAATATTTTACCGCTTGATTCTTCACAACTTGTATCGTTTTGAAATCATAAACTTCAAAAATTCTCACCTTTTAATTTTCTTCGCTTTCATGAATAAGTCTTCATACTTGAATATAAAATTACCTCATTATATTGTAAGTCTTCAACATATATGTAAAAATCCGCTCATTTGTATGTTGCTTTACTTGTATTTGAAATTTGCTCTTTTTCTTGTTCCGTTGCTTGTAAACCTTAAACTTTTCCAACTTTCCTTGTAGATTTTGATGTCGCTCCTTGTTGATGATGAATGTGTTTCTATGGATCCGTTGTTGTCGAGAGAGAGAGAATGGTGCTAACTGCAAATCGAACTACAAGAAGGAAGCTTTCATCTATAGACGTCACCCTCATGATTGACAAAATTAGCACTCAAGAGATCAAAGAGTAGTGCTTCTATTGGTGGGAGGTTGGGTAGCTCACCATTCTACCCGGAATTAACGTACGGTGACACACACTCAAAAGAAGCTCTTTAGTAGATGGAAAATTTCTGGTCGGTGCCTCACATGGTATGAATACGGGTAGTCTCCACTAATGATTGATCAGCAACTCTAATAACGCATTTCTCCCTGCACCAAATTCGCATCACCGGCATGATTAAATCCATTATTTAACACTCAAACAAACAAGAAATCCGAATGTAATTCTCTAACAATTCCAAGTTCAATTATGTCGGTCAAAATCTCTATGTAAACATACCTAGAAGTATGCTAGTGACTCTAAAATCTTTAAAAGTTGGAATTTTTAAGTAAAAATTTTTTTTTTTTTTTTCAAATTTTTTCAATTTTTTTGTAATTTTTGTTTTAAAAACATGCTTAACCACTCCCCCACACTTAAACCTTACATTGTCCTCAATGTAATTGAATCCTCCTAGTAAAGTCAAGGTGGGAAATTTTAACATGATAAGGAACAAGAAAAAGAAATAACAAAAAGCAAAAGATAAGAAATACAAAACCGATGGGTTGCCTCCCATTAAGCGCTTGTTTTAAAGTCGACGGCCCGACTTAGCTCTTGCGGCACATTACTCCTCCAGAGGGAGTACATCTTGAAGTCCAATTACGTCCACATGCTTCGTTGGAAAGTTTTCATAATATGGCTTTAACCTATGGCCGTTGACTTTCAAATGTTGTCCTGTTTTTTCGCTAACAATATCAACTGCACCATGAGCATAAACATTAGTAACAACAAATGGTCCCACCCAACGGGACTTAAGCTTTCCGGAAATAAACGTAAACGAGTATTAAATAAAAGAACTTTTTGCCCCACAACAAAACTTTTCCGCGAAATCATCTTGTCATGAAAAAGCTTAGTCTTTTCCTTGTAAATCCGGGCACTCTCGTAAGCATCATTACGTATCTCCTCTAGCTCATGTAGTTGTAACTTTCTTTGTTTCCCGCTTCATCATACTCCATGTTGAATTTCTTTATCGCCCAATAAGCCTTATGTTCAAGTTCAATAGGAAGATGACAAGCTTTGCCATAAACCAACCTATATGGAGACATACCAATTGGTGTCTTAAACGCCGTTCTATACGCCCAAAGTGCATCATTGAGCTTAAAGCTCCAATCTTTCCTTGTGGTATTCACCGTTTTCTCAAGAATGGACTTTATCTCACGATTCGAAATTTCCGCTTGTCCACTAGTTTGTGGATGATAAGGCGTACCAATTTTGTGTGTTATGTTGTACTTCTTGAGGAGAGCATGGAAAGCCTTCTTGAAATGTGAGCCTCCATCGCTTATCACCACTCTTGGTGTTCCATGCCTATTGAAAATGTTTTCCCTTACAAAATCACAAACAACTTGAGAGTCATTAGTTTTGGTGGCTCTAGCTTCCACCCATTTCGAAACATAATCAACGGCAAGAAGTATATAAAAATTCCCATTCGAATTGACAAAAGGGCCCATAAAATCAATACCCCACACATCAAAAATCTCAACGGCGAGAATTGGTGTGAGTGGCATTTGATTTCGAGCACCTAGATTGCCCGTTCGTTGACATCTATCACACGATTTACAAAAAACATATGAATCTTCAAATAAGGTGGGCCAATAAGATCCACTCTCGAGAACTTTGAGAGCGGTGCGTTTCGAACCAAAGTGGCCACCACATGCAAAAGTGTGGCAAAAGGAGAGAATAGATTGAAATTCGGAATTAGGCACGCACCTTCGCATTATTTGATCAACGCCATATTTCCATAAGTATGGTTCATCCCACACATATTGCTTAGCTACCTTCTTAAGTTTCATCTTTTGGAAATTAGACATTGTACTAGGTACTTTCCTTGTCACCAAGTAATTCACTATATCCGCATACCAAGGTGTTGACTCGTCCATGGAGAAAAGTTGTTCGTCCGGAAAACGGTCATGTAATGGAAATTCCTCTTGAGACATAACAAGTCTACTAAGATGATCCGCAACGGTATTCTCCACACCCCTCTTATCACGAATTTCTATGTCGAACTCTTGTAACAATAAGATCCACCAGATTAATCTTGGCTTAGCTTCTTTCTTCTTTATCAAGTGTCTTAGTGCGGCATGATCGGAATACACAATAACCTTAGTACCCACCAAGTATGATCGAAACTTTTCCAATGCGAAAACTATAGCCAATAACTCCTTTTCCGTGGTAGAATAATTGATTTGTGCATCATTAAGGGTCCTAGATGCATAATAGATAACATGGGACAACTTGTCCACCCTTTGACCCAAAACGGCTCCAACCGCATAATCACTAGCATCACACATTAATTCAAATGGAAGATTCCAATCCGGTGATTTGATAATCGGCGCACTTGTCAACATATCCTTTAATTTGTCAAAAGCATCCTTGCATTCCTTGTTGAAGTCGAAAGGTACCTCCTTTTGTAATAACTTGCACATCGGCATAGAGATTTTGGAGAAATCCTTGATAAACCGCCTATAGAAACCTGCATGGCCAAGAAAAGAGCAGATTTCCCTCACCGAAGTGGGATATTGTAAGTTTCTTATTAAATCTATCTTTGACTTGTCCACTTCGAGCCCTTGAGAGGACACAATGTGACCAAGTACTATGCCGTGGTTTACCATAAAGTGACATTTCTCCAAATTAAGGACAAGGTTTGTGTCTATGCATCGTTTAAGAATTAGTTCAAGGTTATTTAAACAACCATCAAAAGAATTGCCATAAACACTAAAGTCATCCATAAATACCTCGATGATGCGCTCCACATAATCCGAGAATATACTCACCATGCATCTTTGAAAAGTAGCCGGCGCATTGCAAAGGCCAAACGGCATCCGTCTATATGCAAACGTTCCAAACGGACAAGTGAAAGTGGTCTTCTCTTGGTCCTCCGGTGCAATAACAATTTGATTGTATCCCGAATAACCATCCAAAAAGCAATAATAAGAATGCCCCGCTAACCGCTCCAACATTTGATCAATGAAAGGTAAAGGAAAGTGATCCTTGCGGGTTGCGGAATTAAGCTTTCTATAGTCAATGCACACTCTCCAACCGGTTTGAACTCTTGTAGGAACAAGTTCATCGTCTTGATTTCGAACAACCGTGACTCCGGATTTCTTTGGCACCACTTGTACCGGACTTACCCACTTGCTATCGGAAATTGGGTAGATTACCCCACACTTAGCAATTTGAGTATCTCTTTTTCACAACCTCCATCATGGGAGGATTTAGCCGACGTTGAGCATCACGTACCGGCTTCACGTTTTCTTCCATTAGAATCCTATGCATGCACATGGATGGACTAATACCTTTGATGTCCGCAATTGTCCACCCAATAGCCGTTTTGTGCTCTTTCAAGACTCTAAGCAAACGGTCTTCTTGTACCCTGGGGTGTGAGGTTCTTAGAAATAATCATAGGAAGCTCATCTCCATCTCCCAAGAACGCATACTTCAAATGGTCCTAAGCGGCTTCAATTCTAGTTTGGGCGCCTTCACAATAGATGGTACAAGTATTTCATCATTCACTGGTAAAGAAATATATGAAACATCACCCTTTTTAGCTTCTTGCAATGTCGCCAAAGCCCCACATATCTCCACCAATTCCTTGGAGATTTCAACCTCCAAGTTAGACAAACCATGGACGTCCAATTCAATGCTCTTTTGCAACACCACATCAAGTTCATCCTCTTGATTCAATTCCACCATTTGTTGCGCTAACGAATCAACCACATCAATGGAGTAAACGGAATGCACATCACTTGGGTAGCGCATGGCTTCAAATATGTTAAAGTGTATTATCTCCTTGTCGAATTCCATAGTGAGTGTACCCTTATCAACATCAATCTTCGTCTTTGCGGTTTTCATGAATGGCCTCCCAAGAAGTAAAGAAGTAGATGAACGGTTCTCATTGTTGTCCATATCCACCACAAAGAAATCCACCGGAAAAATAAGCTCATTTACTTGCACTAGCACGTCTTCTATAAGCCCCTTTGGATATATGTTAGACTTGTTTGCCAATTGGATAATAACTCTCGTCTCTTTCAAAGGTCCAAGATTCAAGGAGTCATATATTTCGGCCGACATCACACTAATGGAAGCCCCCAAGTCAAGTAAAGCATGTTCAAACCTTTGCTTACCAATACTAATTGGCACCGTGAAACCACCGGGATCCGTGCACTTTGTAGGCATCTTCTTCAATAGCATAGCCGACGCACTCTCGCCAACTTTAGTAATTTCATTATCAAGCAACCTATCCTTCTTGATGCATAATTCCTTCATGAACTTGGCATACCTTGGAATTGTCTTAATGGCCTCAATGAATGGGATGTTGATTTCAATCTTCTTGAAGATATCCATAAGTGCCTTATCTTGAGCTTCTTTCTTGGATTTAGCAAAACGACTAGGAAAAGGAGGGGAGTAGTGAAAGTAGGAACCGGTTCCTTGGATTGGTCTTTTGGTGTGGAATTCTCCTTTGGTGCGGTTTCCTCCTTGTCATTGACTACCTCTTCACTAACTTCCTCATGATGACTTGGTCCCTCCACTTGTCTTCCACTTCTTAAAGTAAACTTAGCATTAACATTCTCTCTTGGATTCACAAACGGTTGTGAAGGAAGTTTTGTGGATGCTTGCGATTTCAATAAATTCACATCGGTCGCCAATTGTCCCATTTGAGTTTGTAAGTCCTTGATGGCCGAATCGGTCTTTTGTTGGATTTGTTGGCTTTGTTGGAACATAGAAGTAAGACCTTGTAAACCTTGCATTAACGCATTGAGCTTGTCATCATTCAAAGAATCACGCTCCTTGACTTGTTGTGGTTGAAGTTGTTGTTGAGGTTGGAAACGTGATTGTTGAAAACCACCTTGTTGCTCATATGGATTAGAAACCGCCGCTTGCTTGTTTGCATAACTAAAATTAGGATGATCCCTCCACCTGGGATTATAGGTATTGGAGTATGGATCGTACCTTGGCCTTTGATTTGGATATAAAGCATTCACTTGTTCGGTCTCACCATCCGAATAATTACGCGGCCATCCTTTGAATCATTGTCTCCATGTTACTCATCCTTTGATCAAGATGTGATGAAGAATCACTAACTTCATGCACTCGCCTAACCATTGGTTCATCCCTTGTGTAGAATTGTTGCGAGTTTGCCGCCATACTTTCAATCAACTCTCTAGCTTCGGTCAAAGTCTTGTTCATTAGTGCACCACCACGCGGCGTCAAGAAGAGACCTATCACTTGAGTGGAGAGCTTCATAGAAGTATTGGAGTATCATAACGTCACTAAATTGATGGTGTGGACAGCTTGCCACCAACCTCTTGTATCGCTCCCAACATTCATACAATGATTCTCCCACTTGTTGTTTCAATCCACAAATCTCCTTGCGAATTTGAGTAGCTTTAGATGCGGGAAAATATCTCTCGAGGAAAAGTTTCTTCATCCCATTCCATGTTGTGATACTTAGGAAGGCAAATAATATAACCATTCCTTAGCATTGCCCGCCAAAGAAAACGGAAAGCTTTCAACAATGCTCCATCCGCATTAGTCTCCGGTGGAAGCATGGCCATAACTATGGCATAAAAGTCCATAAGATGTTTATTTGGGTCCTCATTCACCATGCCATGGAACTTTGGTAACTCTCTAATCAACCCCGGCTTGATCTCGAAGGTTGAGTTAGTTTGGATACACCATTGTTGTGTATCAAGCTTGTGAGAAGCTAGGTCCTTTAGTGTACGATCAGCCATTGTTTCTTCCTCTTTGTCCGAATCACTTGATGAAGAAGGAGAAAGTGGAGTGTTAATCGCACGAATGAAATCCTTTAGTTGAGTGCCGGATCGAAGACGTATTGGACTCGGTCTACCCTCTCCAAGCATTCACCAAAGGTATAACACCTGAAACAAGATTCTCACAAACTAAGTTAGATACGGTAAAGAATCTAACAAAGCAAGAATAAAGCAAAAAGAAAAATAAAAACAACTAAAAATCGCTTAGTTGCTCCCGACAACGGCGCCAAAATTTGATGCGTGTCGTAGGTGCAATCAAATTAATTCAAAATTTCCACTCAATTAAAAATAATATAATGGAAGTCAAGTTCGTTCCCACGAGGAGCAAGAGATCTTAGTTGTAAAAGTTGTCACGAAAGGGGGGGGTGTAAAAAGCAAAATAAAAATAAACAAAGTAATTGAAGTCGAAAGTTGAAAGATGAAAGCAATAAAAGAGACAAGATCAAGGAATCCTTCTTCGTTACGAAACAATGATTAAAGTTATATTCTTTTCTACTTGTTATTAGTCACAAATTATCACCAACCGTAGGATAGCAGGTCCGCTTAGCTAGCCCCAAAATCCCTAATTTCACCGAGTAACGAATGGTCCGCTTAGTTATCGATTCTATTCAAAAGAACCACCTTGAGGTTCGCTTACAAGATGTAATTCCCAGAATGCATTAAGATTTATGAATTTAGGTTTAGTACTAGTAGTTAAACTCGGTTCGCTTGGTTCACTTTCTAGCGTTGTTTCTACACACAATTGCTCCACGGAATCCCTCCGCAAGGTCTCGTGTTTGCTACTTATGTAAAGAGTCAAGAAACGATTACTTATCTCCTAACTTTCACTAGCTTTAGATCAAATTAACAAATCAATTTAGTTGGCCACCTAAACAATCTATCAATCGATCATGAATGTCTTTAAGATCATTCCTATTAGTAAAAACAAACGATAATCATGTGAAAAACTTCAAGATAGAATTGAAACAAAAACTCAAATCATATGTTTAAAAACTAGGAATTCATCCTCAATCAATAAGAAATTTAGCTACTCATGCTAAAGAGTTCACACAAAGAATAAGAAAAGAAAAGTGTTGTGTGTAAAGATGTGTGTAGAGAGGTGTGTAGAAGTTGTAGAAAACTTCTCTATTTATAGGCTTCAATATTCTCCAAATCTTCTAAGGAGTAGAATCCTTTTCCTTTTGCAATTCAATTTCCAATTCCAAGCTTTTCTCAACTCTTCCACCTTCTCTTTCCAAATTTGAGTCCAATTCTCCATCCAATTCCTAGCCCAAGTCTTCACACCCATGAGAGAAGTCCATAGAAATTCTGGAATTTTTGCTCGCCGGAAAATCGGGATTGTGGGTAGAATTTGGTAGGAATTGTCGCCGCCGGTCACCTGGAAATTTCTCCGTCGAGAGAATATTCGACGGAATATTCCGTCCGGTCCTCCGTTAGGACTAACGGTCAAACGGGTCAACCGTCAGTCAACTGTTAGTCAACGGGTCAAGGAGAAAAAGAGAGTCAGCTGAGTCAACTCGGGTCAAATCGACCGAGTCAGATCTGGCTCAGCTGAGTCATTCTGACCTAACCATTTACACAGGCCATAAGTAACACAGCCAAGATGGCCCTGCTTTGCACCACTTGAACTTTCATTCCCAGCCAAGATGGCCATGTCTTGCAACTCCAACTCAAATCTCAGCTCCATGATCTCCATTCTGTGCATACACACATGCCCAGCCATTGCAAACTAACCACAGTTGCACCAGCACAGCCACAACCCCATTGCAACCTGCCCTATCTTTCACTTTTATCACCAGTCACAACCACCACTTGTTCAACAAATTAGCCTCAGCTTGCAGCCAAAAGCATCATACCCTGCAACCTCATCTCAGTCATCTCTTGTAATGCCATTTCAATTCACAATCCTAGGCCAGCCATTATCACCATTCCCTTGTCTCCACTGCAATGTCTACCACAGCTCCCAACTTCTTGCCCTGAGCCACCAATCAAGCTCCATAGTCTCTGCCTGCAGTTCAGTGTCACCACCAGTCATAGCTCAGGCCACAGACCTCCTTTTCCAGCTTCCTGCGATCACAGCCACCACTGCAATTCCATAGCACAAAGCACAGCTCCAAGACCACCAATTGCAACCAACCTCAAATTCAACTCCTTATTTCATAGCAGCAACCAACATTTCCACCTGCAACCTTCTTCTCAGTCTTCTAATTCTCTAACTCAAAACACAACATCACCAGATGCAGCTTCATGTTCTTGCTTAAATTACCAGCAACACAGCATCACTAACATCTTATTGCATTGGCGCCTGCACTTCCTATTCTCTTCACCAGAACTGCACAACCCATTCAAGCAACAAACACCAGCTCAATCTGCAACACAGCTGTATCCCAAGCCAACCAAGTCATCTCCAATTCCATCATCTCTGTGTTATTATTCATCCACCTTGTTCCCTGCTAAACTGGAGCTTCATCCACCACTGCAAACAATCCATCCTCAGAGTCACACTACTCCACCACTGTGTCAAACCTGCAGCCTGCAACACAGTCTCCATCTGAGCCCTGCAACATCTCTGCAAATCAACACCATTCATCACCTGAATTCAACACAGAACCCATCTGTTCAATGCATTCCCTGACCATTCCACACAACCAGCTTGTACATCTCATTTCAGCAGCCACCAACAACACCAACCACAGAACCTCAGATTCAAAAGAAAACCTAGCCTGTAGAAATTTGCCTCAGACCCATCTTCATAGATCGAGAGCAGCCACAAAATCTATAGAAACCCCAACTCAGAATCCCCCAAATTCACATCATACCACTGCCAAATCCAAATCCTCTTTGTTCTTCATAGTATCAGCATCATTTCTTCCTCCCTTCCTTGGTACTCGATTCAATCAGCATCTGCAGCAACAGAGTCTTCTAGTTCTTCCTCATCTTGATTTTCTCTTCGTGAAGTTCTCAGCTACACAGATCCATTTCGTCACCAGCAATCACTTGATTAATCTCTGAAATTTTATCGATTTAATTACAGAGGAAAAATGGTCTCGAGACAATCTCATCCTCTCTCTTCTTGATTTCGGGTGAAAGAAGAAAATGATTGAGAGAGATCTCTCGATCTAGAAATTTGGATAAATCGGGTGGATGTTACACCCCAGGGATAAAGACCACCCCAGTCATTAGATAAGGGCCATTCTAACTGGTCACCCCTTAACCACAGCTGGTCTGTGTTTAGTACTTCTCCACTAGAGTTTCCCCTTAACTTTGTCTGGGCTCCGGATAGTACGTGCCTGTGAAATGACACTCTTGCCCTTCTTGCTCAATTTGGGTGATTTCCGCTTCTTTTCCTCCGTGCGACTCCAGAGTATCTAGTAACTCAAAAACATACGTAAAGTACATAATTCGCAAGAAAAATAGCAAAGAAAGCGTAAACTCTCTATAGTAAAGCCGTGCGCCCACGGTGGTCATCTTTGGTATGACCGGACACCTTTAATCTAATCTGTGACCCTCCATTCGTCATAGGAGGAGAAGATGGACGCGCGTGATGGCTTGAAACCCTAATTTTGGCTTCCAAAGCCGTGCGCCATGCTCTCTTTTGGGCGTCGAATTTGTTGCAACCAAGCATGGTTGGTCTTGACCGATTGGTCAAGTGTGTAGGCGGGCCCACGGTGATCGTGTTGACATGCTCTGGGCCCTTTGAGTCTACATCTACACCCTCCATCTATACCTGCGAAGATGGATGGTTGAGATTATTTTGCGACACATGTAATATGCCGCAAACCCTTATTTAGGGTTTTAGTCCATAATGCTTGGCATGAACGTCTTTTGGCAAGCAACGGCCAATGGGCGACCATGCGGGGTCGGCCGTGGGTATTCCATACCTGCTTGGGGGTGATGGAATTGATGCGGGGTCATCCAATCATGCTTGTGGAGTTGGATGACTGCGATCGGATCATATCCGGGTGATACGGTCGGTCCGGATGCTCAATCGGGCTAGTATAACACACCGAGAGGGGCTCAATTGGGCTAGTATAACACACCGAGAGGGCTCGGGCTAGTATAACACAGGAGAATCGGCTGTACGGGTATTTCGTACATGGTTTCATTATAGTGCTTGGAGGTTCGTGTTACTCTGTAAGAGTAACACTCGGTCGTCATGCCACACCGATAACGAGTCTTTGGAAATACAAGGCGATATGAAATTCACGGGAAGGGATTGTTGCCACATGCTCCAACCTTGGAGGAATTTCATGTATTCACAGAATGGGATTGTTGCTACATGCTCCATTCTTGGTGAATTAAGTGAGGAGTATCAACACTTATAAATGGCTTTATCTTTTACAAGATGTCAGCGCATGATTTTTCTGGTTTTTTACAAATTTAACCTTGAACGAAAATCCACCATCAACATTAAGTCCCCTGCCTAGCACATAATGCTTACACTATTGTGTGGTAGGCATGAGATGGTGACATACATATGTACTGAAATGACCAGGCTAGAGTAGATATATATTTATCAGGATAGTCGGGCGTTGCCCGGAACTGGTTGGTTACGATTAAGGATGCGAAAGAAACAGGACTTGATCGGTGAGTCGCTCCGGTTCCTCTTGTGCATATTTGAACTGGCCACTTCTTCGGTGTACTTTCTTCATCATACACGGCTCTCTCGGGTATCTCCCGATAAGCCTCGTCGATTGTTATCCCGAATTAGCAGCCTTCATAGGTGGTAAGTAAAGACTCCTTTTCCTTACGGAATTGCGCCGACTTGTGAGATTATAAAGGATCGTCTCACGTGGTCGTTTATTCATATCTAGTCTTGCTGCGATTTTACGATTAAGCGATCGATGGATTTGATGACCTCCTTCTTCTTTTTTTTTTGTGTGCGTGCTCATAACTCCCTCTCCTTTGCAGTTTATCATGGAAGCGGTGGACGCTCATTCTGCTGCTTCCCAGAAAGAAGTTTTGAAGTCGACAAGCCCGAAAACCATGCGCACGAAGAAGTAATGGCTAAGATTGATTTTCCACTTGCGAAGTCGGCCGTGCTATACGGGGGATGTCTATCTCCCACCTTCGTATTGTCGGAGGACGTGTCCTGTGCACTTTCAGCTGCAATTGACATGGAGGAGCGGCGGCGCGAGGGAAACGCTGCGAGACACTAGTAAGCGCAAAGGCGAGGAGAGATTTGCGGCCAGCGGTTGAAGAGGCGGAGAGTTGAGCATGAGCGACCCGAATGAAGGCAAGTGTGATTACCGGTTCGGGACGGTGTGATAATTCTTGACTCACGACACAGAGGAACACCGAAAACTTTGAAAGCAATTGGTACGGCTCCTAATGTTGATGCGCTTTTTAATGCTCCGGGTGATGATGTTGGAATGGAATGTATTTCTTGCTGCGGAGATGTCGATAGGCAGTGAGGTAGATTCGAAGGAGGAGCATCAACAGTGTGGGCGAAGCGAACCAGCAGGTGGTGCGGGCGATGTCGATCCCCTTGGCTAACACCTATTTTATTCTTTCTTCTTATTTTGCACGCTTGAACATCTTCCTTGTACTCGGTGGCGGTAGGGTTCAAGGTTTTTCCTCCATTTGATTATTTGAATAAAGTTTTTCTTTTATAATCCTTTGTCAAGGCTGCGACCAGAACTTTCTCGGGCGCAAGGGTGCGCCTTCACACGTAACCCTTAGTGATAAAAGAAGCAATTATCATGACAAAACATTTACGGACCTGTGCTCCTGATGCAAGATCTTTCTGGCTTTGTTGGGGCAGATGGCTCAAATCATTTTCCTTTAGTGCACACGTTCTATTTCCTTGTTTTAGTGAGATGTTTGCTTAGGGTTTCCTTTCTTGTTCAGTGGGGTTGATTTAGGCTGACTCGGGACTTTGTGTTTTTAGGAGTAAAGAGGTTCTCGAGATGAAAATAATGCTTCAATTGAAAATTGAAAATTGAAACCCTAACTATGAATGCAAGTATTGCAATCATTTTACGGAGGAATTACAAATATGACATGAAACTATAAAAGGAAACACGCTGGAAAAATATAGCACAGCGTTTTAAGGTGTGGAGGATCTTTGGAAAGTGGTAGCACAAGTATCTTAAGTTCGGTAAGGTTTGAGCCATCGTGAGTGAACCGTTATGCCCTCTAGTTTATCGAGCGTTGATGAGTTTGCGGTAGCCGCCTAGGATAACATGCTACCGGGTATGGTTCATCTTCTCTTAGGTGAGTGAGTCGGGTGGAGTGATCATTCTCACGAGTCATGCTCCCAACCTTGAATGTAGTCGTCTTTGTAACCGAGATCTCCAATTCCAAATGGGTTTGGTCGTGCGGACACTTGGACCTTGGCCTTATCGTCTTTTACCAAGAAAGCCTCTACGCTCTTGATAAAACGTTTGAAAGGACCGGCTTCCCATTCACATCTCCTAGCCGGGGTTGGTTCGTTGGTTGGAGTCGGTCCCAGGACTTGTCGGGACGAGGGCGGTAAGTTGTAAGGAAGGTTGCGTGACGAGACTTACTTGAGATCGGAACTTTTCAACGTATCTTTGTGGGCTTTCCCAGGAAGTTGTGTCACATTGGCAAGTTGCTGCGCGGAAAATAGACGACCATCGGGGAGGTCAGGAAGGCGTGTTGGAGATTCTTTCGGGTGTCGAAGCCGTGAGAGAGAGACTCCCGGTGTTGCTTTGTTTTTCGTGCATCCAGGCGTCCTAGGATCATGTCGTAGTTGGGGTGATCTTTGACTATGTAGAACTTTGCTTGCGTCGAGGCATCACCCAATTTGACTTCAGATCAATATATCCGTATGCATCCACAGGCTCTCTGCTGAATCTTTAACCACGGTCGGGTGACGGGTAGCTTCGCTTCGAAATCTTTGCCGCTCTCGGGGTCTTGACAGTAATGATGTTAAATTCGGAGCCGTATCAATCAACACGCTATCGAATTCAACGTTTCTCAAGCAGTGACGGTTAGGAGTCCCCGAGTTTCCATTGCTCATGTCTTTCGGGAAAGGCCGGGGTTCCGGACCGCTCTTTTGGATGTAAACGCCTTTACGACACAACGTGGTTGAGGGCCGCAAATATGTCTTGGCGCTGTCCTTTGGAGAAGTACAAGATTTCACATATGTGCTCCATCATAGAGTGTACGGTTTTGGCAACAGAGAATCCCCGAAATCATGCAGTTCCTGATGGGTAAAGGGTCTCTATGAACACCCTCGTTTCCAAGCTGAAGTTCCCCTGTCTCTACCTTTTCCCTGAATATTTGTTTCAACCTGTTGCATTCTTTGGTTGGATGATGGACGAACCTGTGGTAGCAACAATATCTAGGATCTGCCATTTCTTCCTCGGTTGGAGGACGTCTGATAGGGGCGGCTTTACGGCGTCGTCTTGGATCCACGCTTCCAAGAGCTCTATCACTTCATTCATGGGAAAGGGAAAACCCGTGTCTTTAGTGTTTTGTGCGGGAGTTTTGTCTGCTCCTTTTGAGACGAAGTCTTGTGTGCCGGGGATGTCCCGCTTGGTTTGTTGTTCGAAGCTTTCCTCTTTTCTCCTCCGCTTACCACACTCACGGAAGGACCCGTGTTGTATTGTTTGTTCGTGAGACTTTTGCTTCCTCGACTTTCACGCAAATCTTCACTTCGAACAACTCGGGTTCTTTCTAGTAGTCTCTGGTGCAGTTGTTGCTGAACGTTTTGCAGCTTCGTGGAGTTCAGAGAATGTTTGAAAGCCCAGATTCTCCAACAGAGCGCGGTATATGGGTATCATCCCATTGATGCATGATTCCACCAATTGCCGTTCGGTGACATTAGGATCGTGACAATCCAGCGCTTGGGTTCTGAATCTTTTAACGAAGTCGTTGGGATGTTCGTTGTTCATTGGAGAATTCTTCCTGTGTCCGAAAACGTGATTTGTTCGGACACGAAGAAATACTTCCGTAGAAAGCTTGACCATCTCGCTCCAATTGGATATCTTTGTTAGGGCGCAATGTTGTTGTACCAGGGTGTATGCCCTCCCGTGAGTGATTTTGAGAATTCTTTTAGGCGTAAAACATGATTGTATTCATGTTCCCCAAGGCTTCAAGAATCGAGAAATGTGTTCACGAGCATTACCCGATGCCGTCGTAGAGGGAGGCGGGGAGAGGTGTAACCTCTTGGAAGAGGATTCGTTGCATATCTTGAGGGTATGGAGGTTGGTGTTGGTGTGCATCCGTTGGATTTCCTTTGCCTCGGCTTTGAAGGAGTCGTTCTAGATCCTCACGTGTGATGAAGTTGGGTGTACGGTCCCTTTCTCTTGAACATTCGGGAGCAACACGAGCCTATCAAGTGAAGCGCTGCTCGAGGTGAATTGAAGGCATCTCGTTGGCTCCAAAGATTGGCGTGAATCTGCGGCAATCGTTCAGTCAAGGTCTTGAGGAAAGTGAGTACCTCCTTACGAGTTGCGGCCATATCTGTTTGAGTCTTAGCAAGAACTTCATGTTTCTCCATCAAATCTGCAGCAGTAGCAGACGGTGGTCCTCTCTCGTGCCTCCGGCTCCTCGTCCGCGGGGGTGTGAAAGTTGTTGCTTCTGGTAACCTTTGGAGGTGTTACACTTGAGGCGATGCCGGGATTTCAGTTTGCTCGCTCTGCAGTGATGGGGGCGTTACACCCTACGGGATGTCTCCGCTCCGCTAGTGTTGGTGATAGAGGTAACGGCTCCTCGAGATGTGTTGGCTACGGTAGCTCTACTGACAGGCACTTCGACACCAGGATTGGTACCCACACTAGCCCCATCAGGGTTGATTGCCGATCAAGACCTTAATTCCACCATCTTGAAATGAATTGTTAATTGAATTGATTCTAAGATCTACCCTTTTGAAATTGATAAAATTGAATCGGATTTGAAGAAATTGACTTTACAATAGAGATTAATCTCCCACTGTGGTCGCCAATTGTTTATGGGTGAAAACTACTCCTGCAGAATTTGGTAATTTGGGGGTGTGGATGAGGAATGAATTTAAACCTTTAAACAAATGCACTGCGCATGGTGAGTGCTTGTAGATTCGAGAGATCAATCAGTGCAAGTCCGGGCCTAAACCAAGAAATGGTCGTTCCAGGACTTGTTTCGGTCACAAAGTGAAGGAGATGGGGTTGATCTTAGGGAGGAAGCGAAGAAGGTGTTGAGATTGTGAAGGTGTTGGCTTGCTTATGACTTGTAAGAGAAAGATGAGCAGGCTTGCGGTTGATGCAAGAAGGCTCGGGTGTTTGAATACGATTTGTATTAACACTTGGTTTTTAAATCTCAAATACGAACTTGTGTTGTTGTTTGAAATAGGGCGGAGAACCTATTTATACAAGTCATTGAGCCTCATTCACGTCTCTCGTGGGAAGTGGAGTGATGGAGTAGTGGAGTTGTGCGTCGACCAGTCTTGCCCACTTCTCTGTTCATCTCTAACCGTCCATGACTTCTAACACGTTCTTGTGATGGCGCGTTGCACGCCGCACTTTGTAAACCGCTTAGACCAATACCCCGGTATGTATCCCCCAGTTTGTGACATGATTGATGTCCGGAATGTGTGGATCGTGGATCCACGAAAAATAGCATGTAATCTTTGAATTGAATAACTTTGTTATTGAAGAAAGTCGATACTTGTGAAGTATCATGTGTATTTTATCGAGTCTTTCGCATTATGGTGTGGTAAAGTGATGGGTAATGACGCCTCACTAACCAAATAACTCTGAACAGGTTGTATAACCAAGTTTGGTGAAGTTGGACGGATGAGATGATCTTTGAGACACTCATCTACGGCCAGATTAATGAATATTAGGGTTTTTTGAAGAGGAGCGCAAGCATGACTCTTGACTTGGTGAAACCAAGTAATGGAAGAATTTTGGAGAGGACCGAAATGGGACGTGTATGTAGATGGCATGCTGGTGTACACGTCCATGTCTTACAGATCCCATGAAGGTGCGATCTAGGCCACTCAATTTGACCGGCAAAGAGGAGTGGTTGAGATCGGTTTTGCGAGTAAATCCTTGCCATGCAAAGGAGTTTGGAAACCGGCGAGATCCCTAGTTCGGGGCACGCGTTTCAAGACGACACATCTTGGTCGGTCTTGGTCGATGGGTTTGACAGGGGAAGATGGCAGGCGGGTGATCATGCCTATACACGACTATCCCATGAAAACGTGATCTAAGCCATTCAAATCATCAGGGTGAAGTTGAGTGGTCGAGATCGGTTGCAATTTGGGAAGTGTAACCACGCATGTTTGGGCGGGCGTTTTGGATTAATAGGGCATGGGATGCCTTGGCCGTTCACATGAGGAGGTAGATGGGCGCACGGTGGTCATGCTGGTATGACCGCCCTTGCTTAATCTGTCTGTGACCCTCCATTCGTGCGGAGAAGATGGACGCGCGTGATGATTTAAAACCCTAATTTTGGCTTTCAAAAGTGCCACTTCTTGTTTGGGTGACGATTCTGTCACGGCCAAACATTGTTGGTCTTGGCCGATTGGACAAGTGTGGCGGGCCCACGGTGATCGTGTTGACATGCTTGGGCCCTTTGGGTCTACCATCACACCCTCCATCTATACCTGCGAAGATGGATGGTTGAGATTATTTTGCGACACATGTAATATGCCGCAAACCCTTATTTAGGGTTTTAAAGTCCATAATGCTTGGTATGAACGTCTTTTGGCAAAACGGCCAATGGTGACCATGCGGGGGTCGGTAGTGGGTATTCCATACATTGGGGGTGATGGAATTGATCTGGGGTCATCCAATCATGCTTGTGGAGTTGGATGAGCTGCGATCGAATCATATCCGGATCGACACGGTCGGTCAGGATGCTGTCAGGGCTAGTATAACACACAAGAGAGGCTCGGGCTAGTATAACACAGAGAATCGGCTGTCTGGGTATTTCGTACATGGTTTCATTATAGTGCTTGGAGGTTGTGTTACTCTGTAAAAGTAACACTCGGTCGTCATGCCACACCGATAGCGAGTCTTTGGAAATAGAAGGTGATATGAAATTCACGGGAAGGGATTGTTGGTCATGCTCCAACCTGGAGGAATTTCATGTATTCGCGAGAATGGGATTGTTCTTTCATGCTCCATTCTTGGTGAATTAAGTGAGGAGTATCAACACTTATAAATGGCTTTATCTTTTACAAGATGTCAGTAAGCATGATTTTTCTCGGTTTTTACAAATTTAACCTTGAACGAAAATCCACCATCAACAGAAGTGTAAAAGCCGAAGTTTTACATTACTATTTATAGCCTCCAAACCGACCAAACCCTTCCACCATTCCACAAAACCCGTAATGTAAAAGGATTAAAAATCCTAGCCGCCTCTCTCACTTCCTTCCGCATGCAATCTTCACATGTGATAGAAAAATGCGGTCAAATAGAATTACGACACGTAGGTTGGAAGTTTATCTTATGTAGAAAAGCATTCTTGTCTTCTGATGCGTACCGGAGAAAGGAGTCCAAAAATCAGTTAGTACAACCAAATGATTCTGCTACGGTGTTGCATGGAATAACTTAACAGACGGAACACAAGTTACGATTGGCTTAATCTTCAACGGGACCCATGTATAGCAACGTGTCCTATCCTGATACTGGCTACACATCCACTTCGATAATCTTTACTACACCAAATCGTCTCTTTCAAAAGTTGTAACCTTGTAACTGAGACAAGTCAGAACTTGTCTCTTACAATCGGCTCCACCACATTTCTTTTCACTCTGTGTACGCGCCAGAAGCTGCTCTCTGAAGAGTTTCTTTACTAACACTCCCATGTGATATGGGTCCCACCTACTCCAATCGCCATTTTTATTACTCGATCTCTCTGCCATCACACCAAACTCCAATCGCTGGAAGCAGTTCATTCTTCGTCTTCCTAACAACTTCTGTAACATTCAACTCCATCTTGCCGAAAGCAACCACAGACCGTAAACCTCCTAGCCATCACCATTAACCACCTGCAGCAATGAATAGCAGCAGCACCTTGATCGGTCATTATCACTGCCATGTTCTCTACCATCTTTTTCCATCACTTCCCTGTTCATCTAGCTTATCACAGCCTCATCGTCCATGGCAGCACCTTCCAGTTCATCATCACAGACATATCAAGACTGCCGAGCTCGTACCCAAGTTCAATAACAAACTTGACAAACACAATACCCATTCGAACTCAAGACTTACTCCAACCAAATCATTACTTTCCTGTCGATCTCCTTAACAGTCATCAATGGTAGCAGCAACATTAATTACGATATTGGCAGCATCGGTTTTCCACTGCCATGATCATCAACATGAGCTCCATTATCCTAAGCTTGTTCTTCCAACTCCAGCGAGGCTCTGTTCCATATCTCTCTAATAACATCATGATCATCGCCATTCTCGAGCTCGTCACTCATCATTCCCGGCATTACTGCCATCTTCACCATCGAGAAGCAATGACAACAACAACACCATCATTTCATCATCACAACTGCTGATAATGGCAGCAGCATCACCGATCTGTTGAACACCATTTCCAAGCATGACCCATCTCTTCTAACTGCTTCAGTAGACCATTGATTCATTTGAATTCGAGAATTACCCCAAAACCGTCACATCATGATCATCACGATCATCATCTTCCTGAACTTAATAGAGACCATTGAATTGAAATCAGGCTACTACCCAAGCTTTCCATCATCTCCAGAAACCCAGTGACGTATTCAAATTCGAATATCACTGCCGCCAAACTCCATCACCGTTTTGATCGTCATGATCATCAAGATCCGACTGCCATTGCATGTGTGCAGTTAGGAATTGAGAAGAAGAAGTGCCTTGTGTAATAAGCCAGGTGCCTTTAACAGTGTTTGAATCTTGGCAACCCCATTAAGTAAAAGACTGGACTTCCTTTAGCAGTTCCCTTGAACTTGACTGCCCCTTAACATTCGGTTGGGGTGCCGATAGCACTTCCCGTACGAAATGGCCATTTTCCCTTTTAGTCTTCTAAGTTGTTGTTTTGCTCATAACTTCTTCATTGAACTCCGAATGACTTCATTCTTTCGCCATTGCCTTTGTCTTCTCGTCCTCTACAAAATGAAAAGTAGAAATCTTGTACTTGAGGCCGAGTTTCACTTTGTCTTTGGCCCTTTTCCACTTGTAGCTTGCTTCTTTTATTGCACAATTAAGTGCAAATTCACTTCTTTTGGGCCGATTCTCTAATGAAACACGAATAAGAGAAAACAAGCGTAACATACAATAATTTGCAAGAATACAAGCAATTACTAGCATGGAATTGACACTAAAATCATGTGAATTATGCATACCGATTTTCAGGTGGGATAATGTTGATAGTTGTACCCGACCTCGATCAGCGTTCTCCAAATTCGTTCCTTTGAGATTGATTTGTGATAAATAGTCCCAGTTGTACATCTCGTTGTTTGTGGCTGGAGGCTCAAGAAGTATTTAGGAAATGGACAGTCGTCTTCACGACCTTTATGTGATTCGGCATTGTGAACATGTCTTTCCTTTGTGCCTTGACAGATAGAGCAATTCACATATATGTTGACCAAGGATTGAACTTATTCTTTGAGGTTGTTCAGTGAAGGTTTGATTGGGAGAGGTTCATGTGTACTCCTTGGTCCCAGTTAAAGCTCTGTTGGGATTTTCAGTTTCTTTTGATTGACTATCTCACGATAAATAGCAATTTGATTGCACCATCTTAAATCTAGACTTCAGTAACTCGCTCACTTTTTCAATATGAAGAGGGGGTTTGAGTCTGTACGATCATTTCCCATTTGTTGATGCTAGGTCGAGGTTTGTGCATTTGAGTTGGTTATCCTTTCTTTGTGCTTTCGGAGGGCACGGGAGATTGGAGGAGCATGCTTGTCTTTGTGGTGCCTCGTCTTTCCATTTGCTTCCTTCCGGCAACAACGTTTGTTGAAGAGTGGAGGTGTGCGATTGTTGACTAGGCATAGGCTACTTCGAGGTTCCTCGACCTTGCGAGACTTTGCTCTTTCCGATCGCATGGTCGGTGGTCGTTGATCATTTGGCTTCTTCATGAAGCTTTGAGAAAGTCTGGAGCAGGAGATTTTTAGCAAGGCTCTGTAGATCGGGATCATTCCGTCGATGCACAAGTCTACAAGTTCTTTGCTTTATGACGTTTGGATGGCAATCCAAGGCTTGAACTACGAACCTTTTCACATAGTCATTGATATGTTCATTGCTCCTTTGAAACATCCTTCCTAGATCGGAGAGAGTGATTTGCTCAGAAACAAATAAATATTTTCTATAGAAAGCATCAATCATCTCTCCCCAAGTTGGTGATACTTCGATGCGATGTTGTTATACAAGGTATATGCTCTTCCTATTAGAAACTTTGAAAATTCCTTGAGACGGACGACATGATTGTGTTCATGCTCATGACGATTCTAAGAA
>JAJJWW010009421.1:0-57627 GCA_023531295.1 Papaver armeniacum
AAGTGGTAGTGGGTGGGGCACAAAAGCAAGGAGCCGCAGCCCAATAGATTTGAATAGATTTTAATGAGGGTATAATAAAACAAAGGATGAAGTAAAGGATGCTTTTGACTAGTTGTAAGAAGGAATTTGGAGCCAAGTGTTTACTGGACCGATGAAGAGAAGTGGGATTGATGCCGCATTCTCAGATTTTGTTAAATGAACTTGTCCCTCATCTCATAGGTTATAGTTTATCTTTTTCTTTTCGTGATATGATTTTTTGGTCGGTGTTGTAATAGAAAGAAGAAATAGTGGTAAAAATCTTAACCTTTGTAAGGTTGTCATTGCGTGATTAATGAATGTGAAATACTTGGTAGATTAATGTAAATGTGAAATACTTTCGGAAATTTGATTCCGGTATAATTTTTTTTCAAAATAGTTTTATGCACACAACTTCTAATAGGAGTTGGTTCTATAATTCAACTACACAAACCAAAGGTGTGAAAGAATGTCTTTACAACATAACTAGGTGTTGTCCAAGATATTTCTACAACTCTAGGAAGTGTAATGACGGTAGTATTCACAATACAAATAGATGTTGTCTTCGAGTTTTCAACTACACAACCGAGATATTGCGAAAAGTTTCTTTACAACATAACTATGTGTTGTCCAAGATAGTTCCACATTTCACACAAGTGACGTGCAAATCTTATTCGTATTACTAGTATTTGTTGTTACATATGTTTCCACGATACAAACTTGTGTTGTCCAAGATATTCCTACAACACAAGCAAGGGTCATTAGAAGCTTTCAAAAAAATCGAAAGAAAATCACAACTTCAGTGAAAATATTGTAGAACCATGAATCACATCACACTTTACAACTCATATTCAAGTATTGTAGAAAAGCTTGACTTTTCTACAATACCCCACCTACACAATACATAAAAAAGCGTTGTCGTAGGGGTACTACAACGCTAATAAAGTGTCGTCAATGATGATTTTCCGTAGTTAAGCATAACTCGACTGCCTTTTGCCATCAATTTTATAAAGACTTGGAGCAAGTTTGGAGTTTCTTCAGATCTATTCCAAAATTAAGTGCACCAGCTGAGATCGCATATCGGCTAAGTCGATTTGGAAACTAAGACATACAGAAATTCGTTCTTCAAGATCTCAATCAAGTTCATCACTACTATAATCATACACATCTCCACCGAGACAACCCGATTTCTGCTCGTTATTCGGACACTCAAAGACCGATTTATATTACCCACGGTTACTCAAGACACTTAGGTTACTTTTCTGATACTGTTACTGATGCTTGGGTCATTGCTACCCTGATTGCTTTAGGCAATCAAAACTTAAAAATCTCCAGTTCATGTACTTTACATGTTCTCGATGAACACCAGGTTGGATTCTATCCAAATCATTGCCTTGTGCCGTGATACATAATTGTTTTGTTTTCAAAACTAATTTGTCCTTAATTGTTTGTTCCTCTCCTTTATGAGAGAGAAGGTCATATGAAACTCCGTTTTAGGTCTCAAGGGATAGAGTTGATAGGCAAGAAATTGGTGGAGATCTTACAAATGGATTGAACACTTTGTAATCTTGAAAATTCCGTGAATCGTATGGTTTCCGAAGTTCCTTAATCGGTTTTTATCAATGTATTTCTCGAGGTTTTGGCCTCTTTTAGAAAAAAAAAAGATCGGCTTTTGCCCAAGCAATATATATATACAAAATGGCTTTTGTTAACTTGTATACCCGCATACATGTTAAGGTTTAATAAAGAATTATTTTATTTCTTTGGAAATTGTGTGTTTTTGTCTTATTCTATTAGAAATTGGTTTTTATTGCACTAAAAACAACAATTTTTGTTCCCAATCTGTTAATTCTGTTTTCAATGCAATAAAACAAATAATTCTCGTTTTACAATGCAAAAATTATTATTTTAATGAACCTTAATATGTATACTGGGTATACAAGTTAACAAGACCCATAAATTAAGTATGTTTAGATAATAGAGGATGAAAACAACGCTCATGAAAAGTAATAATGAAATCCAAAATATAGCCATCCACCCCACAAAAGGATATAAATACTTTTTTTAGTTCCAAAATGAGTAAGTTAGGTTATTTTTTTAACATCTCCGCCAATTAAGTATGCTTTTTTTCGAGATAAAAAAGCAAACAAAACAAAAACGTTTCCCTTTCACTGTTAAACAAAAAAAGTAACTCTTACATTCCTTTTTGGTGTTGATGGAGAAAATTTTTGTTGGTTACTTTCTGTCCATCTTTATCCTAGGTGGGGATTGAACAAAACGAGTTGTTCCTTCCTAGGGCTGAAATTTTGAGAATAGATTTAAATGCCTGCAAAGTAAGTAATTTCAGAATCCACAAATGTATGAAGCTTCATTCAATCTACATTATCACTTGGTTTTGTATGTAAACTGAGTTTGGCTTTCGGGATCTGTATAACAATTAGGATAATTTAATACTCCTTTCGTTTAAAATAATAATTAATAATAATATCACCTTTTAATTTGGTCTATTTTTAGAATAAAATGAAAAAGTGGCACTATTTTTTTAAGAACGAAAGTAGTATGTGACGAATCACTGTTGATTGCGAGTTGGTTTGCATCATACACCACTTTAAATCTGAAATCGAGACATGTTCACAATCGGACACAGAGGATGCAGACCACTTGACCTGACTTTTCTTTTATCAGAAAAGATGATATATTAGAATAAAGGAAATTACACGGGGCTACCAGATGTAGAAAAAAAAAGAAGAGAGAAAACATTATATTATACAAATAGATTCTCCCAATCTTCAAGAATAGATCGAGTAAAGTTGGCATGAACTCTTTTCCCCGCAGCAGCAGCCCATGCCAATGCAGGAGTAAATTTTTAACCCATTGACCCAGCTAGCCTAGAGGTGTAAATTGGATTGTGCCAGCACGAGCACATCCCATCACAACACGCTAAAATCTGAGCCCAGCCTAGCCGGAAGACGTGATTTAGCCAAGACGCACGAAAGACGTTAGTTTCATGGGTTGTGCCAGGGTTAGCCTAATCGCACAAAAGATGTACGACACAACACGCGACACCGGATAAGACACGTGGCACATCCCAAAGATAACACGTTAAGAAAGCACGTCATAGCATGCACAAGTATACCATGTAACAAGGCATAATACATCACATTTTGTATATATTTCACAAAAGAGTCAATTTGTTCTAGCTAGTTATTGGCATTTTATGTTGGCTTATTTTTATACCAACACATATAATACCTAAATATTTGGAAAATATATTCCAATATCGTTGTTATAATGTCGTTACCTATATTTGACTAGAAAATTAATTTACATGACAATGATCAAATTTATATTTTATGGGTTATTTGTTTTTATTGAATAAAACTTGTTAAGTTTACTTGAAAAAATTCTCAATGATATGTTGTCTATTTAAATTCTCGTGATAATGTCCAAATAATGTATACATTAAGTGATTTCAAATTGTTTATAACATCGATGTGTAACACGTGCACATCAATTTATTCGTGTGTTGTGCCCATGTGTTGTGTTGTGCTTAGCTTTCTACTAATAAAGCACAACACGACACAACACGTTTAAATCATTGGCACATCACAGCACGGCACATGGCATGTGAAGCACGCGATTTCGTGTGCCGGGCTGTGCCGGGCCGGCACGTTTACACCTCTAAGCTAGCCCATCACATTTCTTCTATCATATTATCAAATGAGTGTATTAATAGTTGAATAAATCGTGTTGTACTGTCTCATAGTTCTCAAGCTGCCGACCGTCTATGTACAGGTAGCAAGTTGTCTCTTTAATATTGTTTGGAGCAGTTAATTACTTTTCTTTACCATATCACATGTTGATATCTTGACTAGTAGCTAGTATGTTAGTTCATATTTTCCACCCTACCGGCATTTTTCACTAGAATTCCCAAATACCCTACGTTAGGGAACAATTTATTATACTACTCCAATTTTTTTTCTGACAGATGAACAAAATATTATTCAGTGCTCTGTTAACTTGCAAATTGCTGGAATGACGTTTTTTTCAGCATATTATATAATGTACTTTTGTAATCACCTGCCAAATTTCTACTTAGATATTCTAATGGTAAAACGAACGTTCAACTATGTTGTCTATGTCACATAGAGCTTTCGCAATGAACCAAAATTATGAAAATATCCTCACCAGTAACGTACGGGCCTTTGGAGATGAGGCAATCCGTTGAAACAATGAATACCTACGAAAAAGTACATATTGTACGCATTCCATGAGGACCATGACAAGACCTTTCATGTCTCAGTAATAGCAGGTAGCACGGGAAAGTAGAACTGAATTCTCATTCATCAAATTATTTATTTTTTGAATTTTCAGGATGTTGAACTTGTTAACTTTAATTAGCAATTTAGCACTGTAAAGATCTAAAGATAAAGCGTCTTTGCATTTGTTGGATAAATATATGTCACTGATTTTAAAGATCGAATGAAAATAGTTCCAAACAAAATTAAAACACTATGCTGGAAAAACCAAGACTCAGGCATGCTCGACCATTGTTCCGGCATAGTCTAAGTTAACCAAAACGGAAACCAAATTTGAAAACCTATTCCCGCATAAATGTTTCATTAGAAAACAACGCCAGGAATCACTGTGCTCGGCATTCTCGTAAATCTAATGTCCCAAGCCGGTACAAAATTCCGGCATTGACAATAATTGATATTGAACGCCGATTTTGGTGCCGGCATTATCGATATTGATGATACCACTTGGCACCGGGCCCGCGTTGATGTTTATTAAGTTTCAATGTCGGTTTTAGGTTTGGGATGGCAATCATTTTTCAGATGTTTTTCATGCGGGCAAGAGGCATGGTAACCTATCAATGAAACCATGCCGGTTGAATATTAAGTAATATATTCTTGGTAGGTAAAAAGGTTAACCGCGACAGGCATAATTTTTAGAAGAATGCTATGCCTGGATCAATATTCAAAATGGGGGATATCGGCCACTACCGGCATGGTCGTAGATGAATACCATCTGCAGACCACCGACTGGGGTGATGAGATTCATACAACTACCATGCCTAGGCACCTAGATATTTCAATTGAAAAAATGGCGGGTTTAAAGAAAAATTGAGTATTTCAACATCTTAGCAAACTTTACACTGTGTGTTGGGGATGCTACTATGTTGTGTGCAAGTTTACTTTCTTGTGTTGGTTCTTCAAGAAACTCTCCATACTCATCCAAATCATCATTCAAGGGTATTGGCTCAACAAAGAGTTGCAATTGAGAGTTATTGTCGTTAGCTGAAGATTCAAGATATGCTCTTGTTGTAGTTGAGCTAAAGATTCCGCAGCAACAATTCTCTCTTCACAATCATCCTCCATTTTCCCCAAAAAAATTTCTCTCTCAAAATATTTTTCCCTCCTTCGACTCTCACCTCACTAACCCAAATTCAAATAAACACACACTAATCATTTAAAAAAATCTTATGATTTTACTAATTATTATTAATCATCAATCCTGATTAGTGAGGGGTAGATTAGGTATTACGTAAAATTCTTAAATAAAGGGTGACCTCGAATTGATATCTGGATCCAGTTTTTGTCCTTTTCTTATATCCCCCAATTTCTTTTTATATCCCCCAATTTCGCGTTCTTTTTGAAATTGCAATAAGCACTTAACATTTTATATATACATCCCAAATACAAAAGTTTGACTGGGTTATAAAAACATATCAATGAGAAAGGTAGATGATGGTGGTGATTCATAATTTTAGACCCAAGTATAATTTTGTTATCGTTTGAAGAAATTGCATGACCCCAAATTTTAGACTCTACCGGTATAAATGAAAAACTGCTGGAAATAATTCAAAATATGTTGAATCTAATTTTTAGGAGATTTAAATTTAAATAAATTATGGTTACATTTGTTTTAGATTTTCATAAAAATATGAATGGTAAGTCGGAGGGAAAGAGCACAAAGATTAGAGTGGTTCTGGTCACTTGCTCACGTCCACTATGAAACCCCATAGGGGTGGATTATATTTAGAGATCTCAATACTCAGTGAGATAAGATTTACAGTTACATAGATGTTCCTATTTATAGAGAATAGGATAAACAAAAACCTAACCTAGATAACTATCTTGGCTGGAGATATATCTTCTACGACTTATTCTTTCCACATACTTGGTCTTCTAAACAGCCCGCCTCCATCTCCTCGTGGTAGGTGACATATATTCCAACAGATTTAGTCCAAGGATGTACGTCATGAGTCCTATAAGTTAAGAGTATTTGGTTAGGGGTTTGTTCATTTAATGCCTATCTAAAGGTTCTTGAATGTTTGATGAAAAATCAGTAAGAGTGTTAGTAATATAGCCTCTCTCACACTCCTCTCTATGCCATGGAATTTTCACAAAACTCGGTGCATGACTCCTACAATCGCATATTTAAGAAACCCAAATCAGGAAATTTTCATAAGTACAGGAGCAATTGGACAATGAGTCCCTTATTACAAACAATCGGATAAAAATGAGAAAATTTTTGATGGGGGCGTTTTTTGAAGGGAGCATGAGGGACGAATGATGTGTTGACATGTGTCAACAAATTAATAAATTATTTTTCCAAAAATATCATCACCAATTAAGAATACATATTTTCTCTCCAAAAATACACTACTTTTATATTTTTGGAAACAACATATATTTATATGAATGAAATGTGTCAACACATCATTCGTCCCTCATGCCCCCTTCAAAAAACGCCCCCATCAAAAATTTTCTCAAAATACTGTTTACAATTACATATTTTGTTTAGTTACCAAATTTAGACTTTATGGTGGCAATGACTTTTTCATCAACCTGGAAGTTCTTAGCCAAAAGATCATCAGGAATTGCAGGGTTAGAACCAAAGATGGTATTACCAAGTATTGCAGTTCCAGGCAGTTGACTATTAAAATAGCTAGCACTGTAGCCTTCCCCGATCCAACGTTCTTTGAAAAGTGAACTAGTCCTTTAGGAATAATAGCCAACTCTCCAACTTTCAGAACCTTCGAGTACAAAACGTTACTAGTACTTATGAACCCGACAAGGACTTGCCCTTTTATGACAAAAATAGATTCACTTGCTCGAGGGTGTGTGTGCAATGGAATAATTCCACCAATTGCGAAGTCGGCTCGGTTTACCGAAAGTCCAAGGGTGTTTAACCCCGGGAAGTTGTTAACATCACCTACTTTCATTCCAAGACCCAAGGGATTGTCTGTGCTCGCTTCATTCATCAAGCCACTATAGAAGAAATCACTAGATGTAACTTCAGAGACTGGCTTGCAAGGGAATCCATTCAGAGTAGTCGTAGCGTTCAAATCAGCAACACAGAAGTCTTGTAGCTCGTCGGGATCAGCAAAGCATGGAAAAGTAAACACAGTTAAACACAGAACTAGGAAGAATGATGATGTAGTTTTGATACTAAACTTAGCAGCAGCCATGGCTTTGTTTCTTTCTTTTGAAATGTTTCGAAATGTTTTTGAGTTTACTATGAAAATTATGTTGCTCATGCCGTTGTTTATATAGGAGGAGGATAACCTTTGATGTTGCGAAATTGTAATTGATGACCAAATAAAATATTATTTTTTTATTTTGTTTGTTTAATAAAATATTATAATTTTGTCTAATTAATTTTAATTATTCAAAGTAACGGTGTGTTAAGTCAATGGTTTAATTTGACGGTCTCTGACTGGTCAAGATACCAACCGATAATATTTCAAATAGAAATATTGGGTACCAAAGTTTAGGTATTGACATTTGTCGGGTACCAAACGCTAAATAACCCTAATTTTTTAGTGTAAAATGAAAGTGTAAGGGTACTTTTATCAAAAAGCCCAAAAAAGTAACTCTTACGCTTCCTTTTTGGTGTTGATGGAGAAAAATTTTTTGTTGGTTACTTTCTGTCCATCTTTATCCTAGGCGGGGATTGAATAAACGAGTTGTTCCTTTGTAGGGCTCAAATTTTGAGAATAAATTTAAATGCCTCGCAAAGTAACTAATCGGAGGAATCCACAATGTATGAAGCTTCATTCAATCTACATTATCACTTGGTTTTGTATGTAAACTGAGTTTGGCTCACGAGATCCCTATAACAATTAGGAGAATTTAATTCTCCCTTGGTTTAAAAAATAGAATAGATGATATCACCTTTTCAGTTTGGTCTATTTTTAGGATAAAATGAAAAGGTCGTATTATCTTTTTTTTTAATAACGAAAGTAGTATGTGACAAATCACTGTTCGGTTGCGTAGTTGGTTTGCGAACTACCAGTTGCATCATACACACCACTATAAATCCAGAAACCAGACATGTTCACAATCACACACAGAGGATGCACACCACTTGACCCAGCTTTTTTTTTTTTATTAGAAAAAAAGGATATATTAGAATAAAGGAAATTACACGAGCCTACCAGATGTAGAAAAAAGGAGAAGAGAGAAAACACTATATTACACAAATAGATTCTCCCAATCTTCAAGAATAGATCAAGTAAAGTTGGCATGAACTCTTTTTCCTATGGCAGCAGCCCAATGCAGGAGTAAAGTTTTAACCCTTGACCCAGCTAGCCCATCACATTTCTATCATATTATCAAACGAGTATAGTAATATTTGAGTAAATTGTGTTGGTCTCATATTTCTCAAGCTGCCGACCGTCTACGTACAGGTAGCAAGTTGTCTCTTTAATATTGTTTGGAGCAGTTAATTACTTTTCTTTACCATATCCACATGTTGATATCTTGACTAGTAGCTAGTATATTAGTTCATATTTTCCACCCTACCGGCATTTTTCACTAGAATTTCCAAAACCCTAAGTCAGGGAACAATTTATTTTACAAACTAATAACGTCTTTTTCAGCATATTATATAATGTACTTTTGTAATCACCTGCCAAATTTCTACTTGCTTAGATCTATTCTATTCTATTATATAAAGCCAACTCTCCTTACTGTAGCAAAACTGAAGCTGCAAATTTTCTGGACCATCTTACCCTTAACATTATAACATGGAAATAAAAGTGAAAATATATATTTGAAGACTAAATGGTAATCTATGAATCTGAAAATCATTATTCCCATTTTTCCCTAATTTTCATATGTACATATAAACAAATCAAAAATTATTGTAGGGGCACCATGGTAGATTGAAGCTATTAATTGTTCGGATTCGATCTTCATTTCTCCAACCCATTGACCTGTATTTGATCCGAAATTTCAGCACATATTCATAGATTTGTAATTGGAAACAGAGATTCACGGATGGAACGATTGCTTCTTCTCATAGATCAAAATCTTGAGAAACAAAATCAAATGCGAAGAAACTTGGTACTCTATCCGGTTATCCTTCAACAAATTAGCAGTACTAGAAAATGATCAAAATAGCCATACGAGAAAAACCCATATCTGCTTCTTCTCTGTAACTTAAGAAAGCTTAATTGTGAGACTTTTCAGTTCTAGATCTAAAGGTGGATGGTTGATCAAAGGTACATCGTGCAGGACATAGTAACTATAGACAAAAAGAACAAAAGTGGTGGTGACAGAGTATGAGTGAGAGAGAAGTAGTTGTTGGAAATTTGGAATGGTGGTGCTGCAATGGAACTGGGAGGGAGGAGAAGCTAAAGAGGGTTAGTTTTAGGTTTCTTTTTGGGAGAAAACCAAGTAACTCTAAAAAGTGCCATATACCCTTCAACATGTGAACTTCCGAGTGCCGACGTCCTAAAACTTACACAAAATTGGTCAAAAGGACCCAAATCAACAATTCCTAGGTGAAAAAGACACTTAGGTTTGACATCATTTAAATACCCAAAAATTAAAAGAATCGTTGAACGCGACAAAAATTTAAAATAAAGGCAGGATGTGAGGCCATCCGTCCATTTTCAAATATTTTTTCTTATTTTTATTTTAAGGATGACGATCCAGCTTCATCCTCGCTATTTTTATATGCCTGGGATTAATCCACGGTTCATCCTTGCTATTTTTTTCGCTATTTCAAAATCTTTTTTTACTCGTCCATTTGAACCGTGTTTAAATTTTTTTGGACAAATGACCCATTTTCTCTAAAACTTACCGCCTCAAGACCTCACATCTTTACGCCCCTATACATATAGAGTGTTATGTGTCCTATGGTAAACCTTATAGTCTTGGAATGTGGGCGTCCTAAAATTTAGTCCACCGCCAATTTATTTATTTTTGCACGCGCAGAGCGCGTGCCACGACCTTGTATTCTAAAAACGACGTTCAATTATGTTGAAACAGTGAATACCTAGGAAAAAGTACATATTGTACACATTCCATGACAAGACCTTTCATGTCTCAATAATAGCAGGTAGCACGGGAAAATAGAACTGAATTCTCATGCATCAATTTTTTTATTTTTTTTTTGAATTTTCAGGATGCTAGACTGTCAACCTTAATTAGCACTGTTAATTGCATCTCCTGGTTTTGCAACATTTTTTAACCAGTATCTTGTGCTTCACAGATGAATCATCATGGTTTAAAAACAACAGAGACTGATATGGGCTTTTCAGATGGCTTGGACCAGTATCTTGGTCCTTCAGCTTACGACGCATGCAAGCACCAATATATTCGGGCTGCATTGAGTATGAAACACTCACAGCCTGCGATGACAGTCATGCCTGCAAATCAAACACAAAAAAGAAGCGAACAACTCAGTACAAAAGAAAGAAGATTTGCCAAGAGTGTACGGAACAAGTTATTTTATGACATCAAAAGAAGATAATTCAAACGATTATATGGTATCATCAAGGACATTATGAAGATGAGTGAGGGATTTAAATTTAACGACTTCAAATCTGATTATTATTTATTTGATACCATGCACATGAGCAGGTCTGGCAACGAAGCTGCATATTATATGGCAAAGCATTTTAAGAACAAAAGTGAGATGAAACCTCAAGAATTTCCGCACATTCTGAGAGAAATTATATGGAAATATGCTTACGAGGGTTGCATGACTTATTCTGAAACTAGTTGGATGATGCAATTCCGTCAGAGACCAAGAGAAGCATAACCTGTGCCGGGGATGGATTAGATGTCACATATTATCATTTATTTATTTAGTTTAGCAGGTGAATCACCCGATTCTTGTCGGTTAAATATATCATCCAATACGTAATCCTCTTGGCATCTATTTCATATACCGTCCTGTGATAACTACTCTTGCCTTTGGACATGGTATTCTTTGTCCTCTCTTAAAATATTAAACGTTGCCATCATCAGCATGTAGAAAATATTAGATCTCAGTAACATAGTAGCCCGTTGCAGAACGGACTACATCCTTACGCGTTTAAACATTCTTGTCCAACTAATAGAAACACACGAATCAGTAGTCTCCGAGCAAACACGCAATTAAAAAATAAATCTCACAACATAAAGACCGGATCCGATGCACAAATACCCCCCACTCAAGCATGACAAACCTGAAACATTTCCCGCCAGAGTCACCAGCAACAGATCAGACCAAAAAATAACAAGAACACCAACCAGCGCCAAGTTTACACTGTTTGATGTTCCTTATCGTTGTAAACAATAAGTTTCCACAATGCTGCATATAGGAAAGGCATTTGATAATTTTGGAGAAAAGCACTGGTGTCCAATCCCAGCAACCTACCTACTGAACTACTGAACTAAGTAATGTTTCATGTACAACATATCTGATAATATGAAAATCCAGTGCAACATCCGCTTTCAAGTAACAATGATAACTATTATTAACGTCTTTTTTGTTAGCATTTGGCATTTTGATTCTTTTGGGTGGAGGAAGCTGATTCTATGGTGGTGGTGTTTCGCGCAACTGCCGTGTGGGTGGAGCAGGCTGCTTCTGTAGTACTGCTTGTGTTTTCTGCTGCTGTGGTTTACCTGTGTTTATGCCACCGGCTAGTTTGTGATCTGGAGCTGGTACCCGAAAGTAAGTGAATAACTTTACTGCTCCCCGGTAGACGAAGAGACAAATAACATAAAGCCCTATAAACGGCGAGAAGACCATGCAACATATACATATTAGTAGAAACTGCCAGTCGCGCAGTCTGTTTTTGCATATACATACCTTTTCTCCGCAATTGTAACAAAATTTGGTCTTACATCTGCAAAAAGAGAAAAGACAACAAACAAATAAGAGAAAAATTATTGACGATTTGTCAAGGAGTTATAAGATTTTGACAACTACTGAATTAAGTAGACAAAGATATGTTATTCAAAGTCTAACCTGCATGTAATCAAACTACATCCCTGGTTGCGCTCAACATAATGGTAACATGACGGGCATCGTACCCACTTGTTGAATTTAACATTCTTCATGAACAAAACATCATTACTATCAATGTCAATTATAGTCTCATATCTATCAATACATCGATGATTCTCTTTCCACGGAACCATGCAATGAAAACAGAAGAGCTTTTTGCAGTTAGGACAGTTTGATCGAGTCACTTTATTACTACCATTAGTTTCAACACATTCATTCAAAATCAATTCGGAACAATCTCGATAAGGGCAGTAAGATCTTCCATAAGCAAACCCACCTTTTGATGATTCTAAGAGTACTGCCGATTCGCAATGAACACGGCACCACTTCTCGAACACGTTTTTGGAGAGGATTGAACGACATGACAGAATATCTAAAACAACACTGCAGTTGGCACTAGGGCATTTGACTTGTGACATGTTGTCTTGACTCACTTTCACTTGGATGTATTTCGCAATGCAATTTGTACAGTAGTTATGCGAACATATGGTCTCTATGTTTCTGAATTTTGAGTTTAATGGAACTAGTTCTACGCAAATCTCACAAGTGAAAAAGCTATTATTATTATTATCTTCATCACAATTTCTGCTTGTTGCTTCAAGGTTAATCTCTGATATCTCGCAGAGGACCAAAGAAGTATCAGAAGAAGGGTTTTCGAGATTTTCCATTGATTCGATTGAATGAAATTCAGTCAATTCACAAGTATAATCTTAGCTTGAATCGTCAAACTATCAAAGTAAGACAGCTGAATAGTAAGAAATTAGGGCTTACCTTCATGGGTTGAGAGGAATTCACTGAGGAAACACTGACGCTGATCTATACTCTGAAGCTCTTCGATCTACTGTTAAGCTAAAGTGAACCCTGAAATTGAATAGATGTTGGAAACAATGAAGAAATAATGAAATCGGATCTCAAGTTTGTCGAATTTGACTAGGTCGCTATCTTTAAGGTATTTCGCGATCGCCTCTTGATTGTGCTAGCAACAAAAATTGCTCTAACACCTATGGGATAAACAAATTGATAACTATCTTATTCGATTTCTCCACTATGAGAAATCGAACCAACAAAAACTCTATCTAACACTTGCTCGTAACTAAAAATAGATGAAAAAATCGTATATCATCTTCTCCAGTAAACTTTTCTTATATAACTAAAAACATTAATTCTAATAAGTGCAATGAATTTCCTCCATAATGATCATAAAACGGCAACATTAAATTTACCAAAAATTAATATAATTAATTAGAACATTAAGTTGAAAAACGCTTTGGAAATCAAGAGTTAAAAACAAAGAAAAATAAGTTTCCTGGGATCATACGAGACCTCCCAAGGCCCTCAAGGCCCCATTCTCCCGGGATTTTAATAAGTATTATAGATATATAAATATACCTATTCAAATGCATGGGGTGAGACTTGAACCCAAGTCTATAGTGTGGGAGCCCAAAATTATACCACCACACTATTTCTCTAATTGTGATATAAAATTACAAAACTATGTTTTTTAAATATATATCCCAACAATAGATCTTCTTCTTCTCTTAAATAATCGAAACCCTAATCGGTACTTACTGTGCCGTCACTCATCACTCAGATGAAATAGTGTTTGTGGAGAATGGGAAAAATCAACTTTACTCTTTTATTACAGTAGAGAGAAAAATGAGGGTAAATAGAAACAATCGACTAGGCTGATATAGTTATTCGCACTTACGATAAGGGTGTCTTTTAAGGGTTGTAAAGTACTAAATTACCCCAAAATTTTACAGCGCTTCAAAAAAAAAACAAAATTTAACAGTAAATTGGTTTTTGCACATTCTGGTTGCGAAGGGGAGTTGGAGCCTAGTTAGCAATTCTGGGGTACGGAGACGCTCGAACGGATAATGTGACGGTATTATACGGATTTGTGAAAGTCTAATCTAAGTTAAGAACCGGTCAACGGTTTTCGTGATACAAGAAGTAATACGGAACGGCATACATACATGTATAATTCATTTTAGAGATATGGAGTTGATGCAAAAATCCTCAAGATGTATCAATAGGAAGAAAAGCTCAAGTATGGTAGGGAAAATGTGATGTGTGTATACAAACCGGTATATATAGCAAATATTAAAGTAGCATAAAAGAATCAGTGGATCAGTGGAGGAGAGTCGACACGGGAGTGGTTCGAATCCCTTCGCTATTAGTTTTGGAAAACAAAGGGGAAGGTTAGTTGGGCCCTGCAAGATGCTATTTAAATAGCCCAATAACTACTGGGTCAGAGTTTCACGGAAGCTAAATAGCCCAATAACTACTGGGTCAGAGTTTCACGGAAGCATAATGGGCCGATTTAGTTCAATAATCCGGTTCGTATGTAAAAAATCGCGACATAGTGGGAGGCTGATGAGAACCCGCGTATTGTCGTGGTAGCAATCGACGGATTTAATAACCCGAGAACGATCAATACGAAATAGTTCGCGAATCATTCCCGAATTGCTAACTAGGTTGGGAGTAGTGGTGCACCTGCGTAATTATTTTATAATTTTTACTTTGGACCGTTAGATAGTTCTTATGAAATGAACAAATATTTATACATTGATTTGTTCATTTTGCTCGCATTATGGATTTAATAAACATGAAATGAGATGGGCAAACCAATAAAATTGTTTGTTTGTTGATCATCAATCATTAACCGTGCTTAATCTATCACCACACTGGACGAGGGAAATCCGCTAGCGTTTGAAGTTTAGCCACCCATGGATGATATATGTCCGCTCTTTGGTTCTCTCTCCAAAAACTCGCTTATTATATTTAGGTTTTGTATTATATTGTTTGTTTTACTACTTAAATAATAAGTGGGACCCAACTCTTATTAGATTATATTAATAAAATCACCACAGTGAGCAAAAACCCGATTTGTTGATTTTGCTCCGATTTACCATAGTGCGTAAAACATATTTGTTCATCCTTGTGGCTCAACAAAAAAAAAAAAAAAAAAAAAATTGTTGATTGACATAGGCCCATAAGGTTTATGATCAAACATTCATTGGACTGGGAATGTCTCTTCAAATATGAAAGTACACCATCAATAATTGTCAAGGTAAAAATTAATCATGCCGTTTGCCAATTTTAACTCCACAACTAATGTGGTTGAAACCCACCTCGTCGACCTTGTGCTTCAAATTTTCAAGAATTGCTTCCCAAATTATCGATAGTGCCTAATACTTTGGTTGTATTTTTCGTGTTCGAAATAACAAAAGTCAACAAGGTCAAAAATACAAACCCTTTTATTATACTGGGTCAAAGCCTCTAATAAGAGCAACTTAAGTTGGCAAGGTGTTTTCCATTTCCTTGTCCGATTATGTCCATTATTACGAGGGCAATTAATAGTCAAAGAAGATCCGAGTTCAACTTTTGTAGAAAAACGACAAGATAATTTACTCGACTTTGTTAATTCCATGACCGATGATTATGTAAACTTATTATGCTTACCTACTAAAATGATATTTATCCCCCATTCCCTTTCCCACTGCTAGAGCATCGCTTTGGTCGAACTCTCAAGCATTGCTATCTCAAGCTTGTTTGTCAAGTTTAGTTGCCAAAACTATAAGTCTTGACGGACCAGGATAGAAAGTGTAATAGAGCTCTAGACTCCCACGGTATTCATCATTCAAAGACGAAGAACTACTCAAGGAACTGGTAGAACTTCATCGATAAAAATGTATGTGGAGACTTGAACTTATCTATCACTCAAAAATCTATCTACTCTATCTCCTATCTTGATACAAAAGTCGTATTGCTATATAGACTTCGATTTTACACATTTGCTATTTCGAAATGAGCTAGGAGTTTATTTCGCTTATCTATTTCTCGAAATATGTGTTGGTGAGCTTTCGCTTTGGCCAAGTTCATCTTTACTAGTGACGAAAGTCATGATGATTATTTCAATGAATTGAAAATCGCTTTGATGAAAAAAATAATTTGTGAATAACAACTATATAACATCCTCTAAGAATGTTTCAATGATTGAAATGAAAGTTTAGAATATATAACCATGAATGGATATAAACATTGTATGAGAATTCATACTTGTGTAAGTCTAAAATCCTTGAACCAAAGTATGCGTATTTCTTCGCTCGGGATAATCGGGAGCTAAGTCCGCATACCAGTACGCGCACTATTGGAAGTTCACATCCGTGAATTTGCTGGAGTTTGTGAGTAGAAAACAAGCTCGGTCAGATTGCTGGAGTATGCATACAGATATGCGTACTTAAGTGGGTTATTTTCTAAAAATGTTTAATTCGTGAACTAAGACATTTATAAATTAAGGAATGCGATCTTTGCAAACCGTGGATAAAATGTTCATAAATCGATTCGAGTGAATCAAAACCGCATTTTTGCTTCGATTGTGTCTTGTATACTTCTATGAGATCTAAGCAATTGAACAAATCTCTAACTAGTTATTTTGAGTCATTTGAACTAGTTATGGTGAAGATGAATAAGGTTGATATGAAAGTGCTCATATGGCTAACCATTACTCACATGAACCAATGACTTGTACACATTTAGGTATGGTTAATGAAACCTAAATAAAGTTACATTTCATGTGTGTATAACTAGCTAAGTTAGATCTAATGGTTGAAAGATATTAGCTTGAATATAATCAAGGTTTTTATCTAACAGTGAATATTGAATGCTTTGTTACCAAGGTAACTTAGATTGCAAACCCCGATTTGGAGACTATATAAAGGGGAACTCTAGCAACTGGGAAACCTAATCCCACACCTCATGTGTGATACTAGTTGTGTAAGATGGAGTCGATTCTCCTTTAACCTTAGGTTTCTATCGAGACCCCAGTGTAGGTTAACGACTTAAAGACTTTATTGGGATTATGAAGCGCACTCCAACTATTTTCTATGTAGTTGCGTGATCCGATCTTGTTGTTTCTATCGTGATTGAGTACAATCGCAAGATCGGCTTGACATTAATTTCTCCGATAGGCAAGATAGAAAAATAGACATAAAAATCTTCGCCTCATCGTTTGTGATTTCTTAAATATCTTTTTTCGCTTATTCCATTAAGATTATTGTGAGGTGATTGATATTTCTAGGATGTTCTTCGGGAATATAAATGCGGTATATCAATTGGTTCTGTTCACCTTGATTTATCAAAAGACGGAACAAAACTCGTAGGTATTTCGTGGGAGACAGATTTATCTATTCTCGTAGACTTTTCTCGTGTGATACAAATTTGTTTATTAAAGTCTTCGACTTTTGAGTCATGGAAACTCTTAGTTGTAGGTGAGATCAGCTAAGGGAATCAAGTACGTAGTATCTTCACGGGATCAAAGACGAAGGAGCGCAATTGTACCTTGGAGAAGTATGAAATTGATCGGGGTTCAACTACAGTCCCATCGGTTAGTTTGTAGTAGGCTAGTAGTCAGAGCGTCTTAATCGCAGATTTAAAAACGATAAAGTAATAAAGCAATTAAAATAATTAAACAAACAAAGCCCACACAACAAGATTTTGTTAACGAGGAAATCGCAAATGCACAAAAAAACGCGGGACCCAACCCAGCTTTGGGTACTCTCGAAATTAAGCCGCTATATAATAAACAAATCCAACTTCAGATCGGTGACAGACCAAATAATCTACCCCTAGTTACTTAGTTACCTAAGTATCCTCGCGCCACAACCGCATGGCGCCGCACGTGAATCCAAAAAGAAAGAAATCACTATCTTGAGTTGTTTTCCGATGTGAAGTATGAAACACTCAACTCCCTTTGGTTGTATTCCAAACAGTAAAAGACTATAGATGTTTGTAAAGAATAATGATATGTTGAGTTTGTGACAAACGTTCTTCCGTTTAAACAAGTAAACTCCTTTGTCGCGAAGATCAATCAAGATTCAAATAATCGATCTAGATTCACAACTATCGATTCATATACTTAAGAATACCACCAAACGATAGTTCCGATATGTACAACTAATTTATCAAATCTATCAAAGATAAATTAGATCTTAATCGATCCGACCCGATCAAGATGTGTGCACAAATAACACGAGATGCTAAAACCAATAAGAAAAATCTTCTTGTCTTCAAATCTTCATTTAACTTCAATTGTACTTGCATACAAAACTTGATTCCAACTATGATCAATCACACACAAAACGAACTCTATTAACAATGGATGATCACTAGTTATTTCGGATCTAAAGATAGTTCAAGATCCCGTCGATACATTTATCTTGTTTGAGTGACATTATGTCGAAGAGAAGGCTCTCAAGAATAATCAAACTAGGTGCAATCAAAGTTTCAACAACCGTTAGTCAATCACATCAATAATAGAAAACTAAAATAGAATGCAATTATCTAGTTTTCCACCAACGATACTCGTGATAGCTTCTTGATCCCACATAAGTCTTTAAAAGAGATGGGTGACCTCTCGGGTTGTCATGCGAGATGACCGCAGTGATGTCCGTTGAAACCCTAAACTGCCGCAGATAACCGCAGTGGCTAAGTAGGGACAAGTATTGGTGGAGGTACGGGTAATTACACTTTCCTCCACCCCAGTGCAACATTCAAAGAAGAATTTCATATTGACTATCACTCTATATGAGAGTTAGTGCGATTAAAAGCATAGGATTTCTTCTATGTTTCAACTCTTGAACAACTAGCAGACATTTTTAGAAAGGCACTCCATGGTCCAAGATTTATTTTTCTTCGAGACAAGCGGGTGCTCCTTCTCCTACCTTCGGCTTGGAGAAGACTTATTACTGAATATACATGAGAAAGATTTCTTTTTGTTTTTAGAAATACATTCTTTTTCATTTAAACTATATAGTTAATAATAAGACTTATTAGGTTAAGACCGGAGAACGTGCGGATATATTTCGTAAAATAACTAGATTAAATTTCTTAGTGATCTTATACCCAAATTTTCTTTCGTTCAATTACTGATTTAGTAAATCATTAAAATTAAACAAATACACATCAAGAAGTAATAACAGTATTTGAATGCTTAGTACAATAATAGACATGAAAGAAAATAAATTGGTGTCTTACTAGGATACTTTACATTAATAGAAAAATCTAAAGACTATTAGGATAAATGAAAGTTTTATGCGACTCAAATTGAAATAAGATTAAGTTACCAACGACAATACTTAACAAGATATAATATGCAAATTCAATAAGAATAAATAAAATCAATTATGTTAATCTTTAATCTTTACGTGAATGTAAAGTCATATTTAAAGAAAAAAAAGAAAGACTTAGTGTACCAATTTGATTATTAATAAATAAACCAATAACGATAATAATAATGATAGTGAGACTAGTAACACGACCCGATAATAATATTTCAATAATTATGTTAATAGCAAATTTAAAGTAGATAATATTTAGAAAATTTGTATATTGTATAACAATAAAGTTAAAATATCATATATTATAGTTTTACTTGAAATCAAATTTAGATTAGTTATATCGATAAATATATAACAAATATGAAACTACATCAAATTAATAAATTGTTAAATTTTAGACTATAAATATTAGCGCTTTGAGAATTTAGACATACTTATCTCTGTTAGAAATTAATTCACTATAGTGAGCTTAAAGACAATCATATTAATATTATGAAATAGAAATTAGTCTATTGAACCTAGAGCTACAAATTATAGATGTTTAGTTGTAGAAAACCATATAGGTTTGTATTTCTTTTCTTGTTGCTTCGAACTCATTTAACATGAGTTAGTTTTCGCGCGTTTATGTATGAGAAATACTTGCATTTAGTCGAGAGATAGTATTTCTCTATAAGGTGGAGAGTTATGAAGACCAGAAGGATGGTTTGATTTTCGAGGACGAAAATGAATAAGGTGAGGAGAATGTAAGGACCCTCAAGATCGTCAACGGTATTTGACTGGTCTAGCGATGGTCAAGAGACGTTTTAGCCACTAATGACTTGACTAATTAAGTACGTACGTTAATTTATAGGAAATAAAATATAAAAATAATTTAGATACGAAACAAGTATTATTGGATATATCTCGAAAAGTTACGCAGATTGAACTACTCAAACGTGTCAATCGGGTACCGGACGAAGCGGATATTAACAAATTAGTCTGAAAGGCAAAATTATCTTTTTTGCCAGTAGACCGACCTGGGCTGCCCTTTTCCTGAGCGTTGGGTATCTCAGTAAGAGCAATTCCTATGGGATGAACAAACTCAGAGTTTGTTCATTTTGCTCCCACTATGGAATGAACAAACATGAAAAATGGATGTTCAAATCAACAAATCTGTTGATTTGAACATCGAGTCGGAACATCCGGCGCGCGTCTGTGTCAAGGACGGGCGACATCTCTACAAACGTTGGCGTTAGAAAGAAAAACGCCAGCGTTTCTACTTCAAACGCGAAGTTTTCCTTACAAAGTGCCGAGTCCTTACTAGAAACGCAAGCGTCGACCCAATGGCGCAACGACTCCATCCGAACGCTAAAAATCCGGTGATCCAACGTCTACATTTTTTTAATTCTATAAATACCCCTCATTTCAACTCTAAATTCACACATTCTTCTCTTCACTCTCAATTCTTGATTGAACATGTCTCGACCTCGGTTAGTTCGGCGAGTTCAGATGCTAAAGAAGAAGATGAATCTATTTGGAAATACTATGTTTTTATCTACTCGCCTTGCTTCGAAAAACTATCCATGGGTGAATTTCCGGGCGGTTATTCACAATGGTTCTAACAGTGACACTCGTAATCCTATTCGCCGTTCTATATGCGACATAGAACATCGTTTTGGTACAATTAAGAAAGAAGTAAGTGAGTTTGTAGCTTTAACCATACAAGTAAATTGATATCGACCGAGAGGTGACATGATCTTTGAGATGGTACCAAGATCTTTGGTTGAATGGCGAAGATGGAAAAATGTGGCTTTTCTTTTCGAAAAATATTTTGAAATCCTTAAGGTGTGGAACAGTTTCAACCCCTTCTTTGTAGCTATTTTTCCACCTAGTACTTCTTCTCATTGGTGAAGCTAATGTAATGTAGTCCGTCGTAATTTAGTGAAGCCAATGTAAAACGCTTACTTTTAAACATATGTAATTTTATTTAATTAAAGACTGTCGTACTTTTAAAACTAAAACTACAAATGTAAAGAGAATTGAAAATTACAATAATCGCTCTAACGTCGCCCATCTCTAGCTCCCCATTGTTATTTTCTGAGCCAATAATTTATAATGTTTGGGGATAGACCTAGGGATATACCTGGGAAATCACCCAAAGCCAACATAGTTTGTAAATTTCCAAATGGGGATAGACCCAAGCTGAACAAAATTAGGCGATTGGTAAGCACTTTTTGTACTCGGTCCTCCAAGCATATAAGAGGTTTGTTGTTGAGTTGGTGTTGGTGCGTAGCATTCATTTGGGTTGTAGGGCACATTTGGGTTGTAAGGCGAGAATGATGATGAAATGTGCCTTGGTTCAATGAAAATCCCGAGGTTGAGATACGGCACAATTTGTGGTGAAGTAGTATTGTGTTGTGTTGTGTTTCTTGCACCACATTGTGTTCTATTTCTCGCACCTTTGTTTATTCACTTTCGTGCCATGTTGATATGTGGTTTTCTTCACTTTCGTGCCATGATGACTGTTGCTCCCGGGTGGAATCAAGAATGTGACCGCTGCCCATCATTTGACTTACAGTTGGAGTCAATCCATACATTGTTTGATGCCATTTTTCGTACTTGTTCCAAGCACATCGCATCTACTTGCCGATTTCGCTAATGCAAATCGTTGAGTTGAATCAAACTCTTCCTCACCGGCAGGGACATTGGAGTAAGGATAATCACAGTCCATATATACCTTGGGAAACAATGGGAATCGTGGTTGGCTCACCTTGTGAAGTAATGCTTTGCGGCTCCTAAACGAATTTCGGGCATATTTAACGAGGATGACGAAGAACTTGTACCCGTCCTGGGATAATTCATAAAGCTTGGCTCTTCGGGAGGTGTTTGGATAGGAACGATACTTGGATTATGGGACAAGTTTGATAACCCTGGGAAATCAAACCCATAGATGCACATGTTTTGTGTCCCAATCACAGGCTTCATAATTGACATATACTAGTTGACATACTGCGCTTCACTAATATGCAACTATGTATTTAGTTCATACCTCTCCCACCTAGGTTATTCTCAGGTAGATAAAAATCTGATGCAGAGGTTTGCATATGTTGTACCGGGTTAATTGGAATTGCAAATATACCTTGTATTTGGTACGCACTCTTTCTCCCGAGATACCAAACCCTCGTTTTGATTCCGGACTAAAAAAACAACTCTACGCTTAAAATAATCAACAATACTTACTCCAACATCATCACTATATCGACGTAAACCAGTGTAAGGGCGAACAACTACGTTGTTGTGGCTCCGAGTCATCTGATTTAACCTGTAAACAAAACTGCAACCTAAGACGTCGCTGCCAGTGTTCTTGTCTAAGTTGTCCTTCATATACATGTCCAATATTGGAAACTAACCATCCTGTCTTTTAGGATTGGTTTACCAACACTAAGTAGTATACCACTAATACTGCAAATTACTCCATAATTTTAGTATATTGACTAAATAATCTACATTTTTCATAAAAATTATTTAAATTTAGTAATAATAATAAATTTAAAAATAATAATTTTGATATTTACCTCTATGATGCTCCGTAAAACAAGTGAAGTTTTTTATCGCCCATGGACGCTTTATCCAAATTTGTTGATGGTGGTTTTAAACCCTAAAATAACCTAATGTCACCAAAGTGACACATTTATTAGGACATTTAAGGCATGTAGTCAGAGTATTTAATATGGAGTATTTTTTCAAATTAGGTTACAACGAACAAAACCTAATTCACCTCCATGCCAAAAACAAATCATGCCAAGCCACATTTAGCTCCGAGCTAGTTGCGCCATGCCAAACGACTCGCCTTTGGTCCTAGCTACGCTTAGTCACGTCCACGCCAAGCCAAGCACTGGGCTTGGCCCTAGCCGCGCCATGCCAAAATGGCGCCCGCGCCTAGGCTTACAAACCATGCAGCCTAGGCCAAGTCGGCCACGCATGCCATTGGCACATGCCAACATGCTCGCCGGTAGCTTTTCCTACCAATGCCATGGCCCTAACGGCCACGCATGCCATTGGCACATGCCAACATGCTCCAACGTAGCCTTTCCTACCAAGGCCACGGCCATAACCCACGCATGCCATTGGCACATGCCAACATGCTCATTTGGTAGCCTTTCCTACTAAGGCCACGGCACTAACGACCACGCATGCCATTGGCACATGCCAACATGCTCACCGTAGCTTTTTCCTACCAAGGCCATAGCCCTAACGACCACGCATGCCATTGGCACATGCCAACATGCTCGCTGGTAGCCTTTCCTACCAAGGCCACGGCCCTAATCGGCCACGCATGCCATTGGCACATGCCAACATGCTTTCCGGTAGCCTTTCCTACCAAGGCCACGGCCCTAACGGCCACGCATGCCATTGGCACATGCCAACATGCTCGGGCAGTAGCCTTTTCCTACCAAGGCCACGGCCCTAACAGCCACGCATGCCATTGGCACATGCCAACATGCTCGCTTGTAGCTTTTCCTACCACACGGGCGCCTCACAGACCCACGCATGCCATTGGCACATGCCAACATGCTCACGTAGCCTACGACCCTACAATCGGCCACGCATGCCATTGGCACATGCCACATGCTCGCTGGTAGCCTTTCCTACCCTGGCCACGCCCTAACGGCCACGCATCCCATTGGCACATGACAACATGCTCACGGGTAGCTTTTCCTACCAAAGCCACGGCCCTAACGCCACGCATGCTATTGGCACTTGCCAACATGCTCGCTGGTAGCTTTTCTTACCAAAGCCACGGCCCTAACGGCCACGCATGCCATTGGCACATGCCAACATGCTCGCCGGTAGCTTTTCCTACTAAGGCCACGGGCCTTAACCGCCACGTATGCCATTGGCACATGCCAACACGCCGCCGGGTAGCCTTCATTACCTATCCGTGGCCCTAATGCGCTACTGGTAGCCTAACTTGCAAGCCATGCAACCTAGGCTGGTTTCCGACCGACACGCGCCACCGGCACACGCCAAAACCCACGCCGGTAGCCTAATTTGCAAAACCATGCAACCTACCACCAAGGCATTCCGCACATGCCATTGGCACATGCCACACACGCCACTAGCAGCTACGGCATTGCCACTTACACTCAACGTACAACCTACCACCAAGGCATTCCGCACATGCCATTGGCACATACCACACACGCCACTATCACCGGCATTGCCAATTACATTCAACGTACAACCTACCACCAAGGCATTCCCGCACATGCCACGCACATGCCACGCTAGCGCTCCGGCATTGCCACTTGCACTCAAGGTGAAACCAACACTCGAGATATCAACACAAACCTGGGGGATGCTTTCCGTGGTTTTGATTGGCGGTCACAGCCTTTTGCGGCGTGCACTACGCTCACATTAAGAAAGCGTGAAAGGAATAAAGCGGTCAAATAAATGAGGAAATAATGGTGAAAACGTTTTCACCCATAAACACCTTGCGGTTACCACCTCCTCCCATTATTTCACCCTTTACTCTCTTCCTTCATGAGGCCAGTGGTACGTTTCAATCTCGACTTGTATAAATAGGTCTTACCTATTTCCACCGCACAACAAGTCTCGGTCGGGAGAAAATACTACACTCTCAGAAAAGGCAAGTTTGCAAGCTCTCCAAAAGCTTTCATCTCTTGCAAGCTTCCGAAGCTTCCACTTTCCGATACAAGTCGAGACACTACTCTCCCGCACTATTCTGGCCTCAACACCTTTCTTGGCTTCCCTCCCAAATCAACCCTTCTCCTCCACTTTGTGACCGAAGCAAAGTCCGGGAACGGCCATTTCTTGGTTTAGGCCGGACTTGTACAGATTGATCTCTCGAATCTATAAAGTGCTCACGTGCAACACATTTGTTTAGGGTTTGAACCAAGGTTTCTCACTCACCTACCGAATTTACCGAAATCGGCGGAAACGATTTTTACCTAAACAATTGGCGACCAATGGGAGGATTGATCATCGGCTCAATGTCGACTGTTGATCTCGTTCTTCGACCCAGATGTCAAGATGGTAGGGGAAGGCGACCGAATCCGACTCAATCGCAGACGACCCGGTTACGGTCGTAAAACTACACCTGAAAACCGGGGACTCGTTGAAGATGCTACCAGCCGATTGGGACTTGCGACTCACCCGACTCAACTGCCGACAACCTTCGGTTATCGTTATTAAAACTACACCGTAAAAACCGGTTATCGATTGTTAAAACTACATCAAAACTGGGACTGTTCAAGACGCTACCAGAATTGGGGACTAATCGGCGATGCTACCAAAGCAAAGCCGCCTTTACTTGGAGAGAGGCGTGTTTGCAAGTGAGTAAATTTAGATTGGGCAAAATAAACGACTGTTTTTAGGTTCTTAATAAAACCGTCATACTATCTGCGTCTTGTGCCTATTGCTAGCACACATTTTCATAAAAGCAATATTCCTTTCCCAAAACATAATCGTAGTCATATTATCAAAACCATTCATCCTTAAATAATCCAATATCCTCAAAAGCTACAAAATTGCCTACCAAAACCAAGCCAAACTTTGAACCGGATATCTAATATGTCTTTCAAAAAAAAAAGAGAAGAAGAACCTAAATGAAAGTTTAACGAGAAACATTCAAGGAAAATCATCCAACAATAATCTGCTTCTTCTTGGAGAAAGTCAACTTTGCATCTTCAAGAGCCGCTCTTTTCATAGTCAACATCTTGGAAAGCTTTTCGAGTTCCACCTCTGTCGTGCAATCTTCTCGGCGGAAAGGCTTTTGATTGTCGCATCTTTCAACTTTTGGATCTCAAAGAAGGCCTTCGAAAAACCACGAAGTGTTGAACTCCTTTATATGCATACGTCGCGATGGTGCTCCTGAATGGCAATAACGTCTTCGTAAACGGTGTGACCGGTCACCTCACTCATATCCTCGATGGAAGATAAAGCCTCTTCCACACGCTTAACCAGCGCAAATCGACTAGTGACTTTCTTGGTTGTGGCCATATCTCCGTACTTCTCCCAGACCGTGTACAACGCCTCATGCTTAGCCAAGCACGCCGAAGCCGCCAACCAAAGACATGACCCGGTAAGGGAACCAAGTACGGGGATCAAAATGGCGCCGCACCTGGCCTCACGACTCGCAGAGGGTCTTTCTTCCATGTTTACGGCAGCCACCATCGAGAGAATCATCCACCATTTGAACCACATCTCGTGCCCGGCAATCGGCTAACACCCATCTCCAAGTCACCACGGTGGTCACCAAAGGCAAGTTTTCGTGTGGCTCTACCCCTTAATCATCCTCCGAACCGTTCCTCCGCGAACTTGAGTTAGACATTTTTCAAAAGAAGAAACGAGAAGAATAAAGAAAAGAAGCGAAACTCACCGAACCACTTCCCGAAAAAGAACCGGTCTTCGCCAGAGGAATCACTCTCACTTGTCGAACTTTCTTTTTCTCCGACTCATCATCGCTTATGAGAAGGCTCAGTCACTGGAATTCTTTGAAGAAATTGTCGTCTCCTGGCAACGTGCAAAGGGCAAATAAAGCATTGACACTACCGTAGCCCCGGAAGAAACAAGACACATGTTTTCAGAGTAAATTCACGTGTTTTGAGACAAACCAATGAAGAGGCAACACATACCTGGTTATTGGAAGAATCGAAAGACACGAGAGGCTGGGGGATCTTTGAAACCGTCCGGAACCCGCCAAAGACGATTCTTCGTTCCTCGTTCCTTGGCCTCGGGACTTTCCGAGTTGCTAGGCAACTTTCGCCGAGATTTCTCAACATTGGATACTTCTTCAAAACTGCTGGGGGAAGGTTTACAACGAACGTTCTCCACCACGTTATTCACAAAATCTTGGATCATAATAAACTCGCTCACACCGAGAACTCATTATAGCCGAAGGTTGTCAAGTTACTCTTCCCGTTTGAAAGAAGGGAAGGCGGATACCCGGCTCAAGGGCGGTGGCATTAAGGGCGGCACACAATGAATCCTTAGGGATCACCGGCGGTAAGTAAGAGGCACACCTTGATCGAAACCCATGTGACGAGCAAAGACGGTCAATATTGTGGCGCGCCTATCCTGAAAGACCCCATGAAGAAAGACGGCATATAACCGGACATGCGGCTTTGAATAAACAACTTTTCACCAACGCTCAAATCGCCATCGAAGACAAAGACATGATCGGAGCAGAAGCAAAGGTGTCAATTTGAGTCACCGACCTATGGACCGAAGCTCCCATGGCCGAAAATCGATTTCATACGACTTGTCAAGAAGACTAACCAAGCTCATGCCAACCTTTGGACGCCCGTTCACCCTTCGAAGAATTCGGAACCCCCAACTCGCGGGAATCGAAGGCATCGGGTTTCTGTGAGCATACTTCTCAAAGTGCTCCCATAGCCATACTTGCGAAAAGCAACGTGCACATATGAATTCACTTTCATGAAACCATTCGAAACTCGCATGTTCGCAACTAGGTGATCCAGATGCACATACAGTGGAACCGAGGAATAGCTTGCCAATGGGAAGAACTTCACCTTTGCTAACTTCACAAAGAATCGCTAGCAACTCGTCTTATTTCCTTCTTGCCAGAACCGTCATCAAAAATGTCTCTAGACAACCATAGAGCAAAAAATGCTGCAACATGAAGATCACTGCTTTTCTGTTCAGGTTTCAGCTCGTCCGGAAACCATTGAGACATCCACCAGCTATAAAATCACCTTTCATCCTCTTTCCGGATTTAATCCTTCGACTTCGCGGGTGGAGTCTTTTCGAGCGTAATCTCCCAACTTAGCAGCAAGGTCATCTCGCATCTTCACCTCGCTTTTCGAGATAATTGGATTTTAAGATTCCCGATTCTAGGAAGATTCAAAGAAGAGAGCCACACTCTCCAAGGAGAAAGTTATCTCACCCCATCTATATATGATTGTATGGGTGTCCGAACACCATCCGAGATGAAAGCAACCAAGCCCGGATATCCTTCCTAATATGGAGGTTTACATCAAGCTCGACAACATCAATAATTTGCGCCGAGTCAGTTGGTGTTTATGCATGTGCTCCTTACTCACCATGAAATCGACCCATCTATCAAAAGAACGCAATGGGCTTTGACACATCCACCAAATCAATGTTGGAAGAGGAATATACCCCTTTATGAAGACAGAAACGTATGGTGTCTCACGGGAGAACCGAATGTGTCTTCTTTTCATCTTCACCACCGGTTAACAAAATCGGCACGAAACCCGGGTGATTTTTCCGAGCAGAGACAAGTTTTTGGCGAAGAATTCATCATCCGTGTTTGGTTTGGAATTATGGACATCCTTCAATGAGGCGAAATTTTGTTCAGGTAACATCTTGTCGGATTTTTTAATAACAAATTAGTAACAAGATATCTGCACATAAAAAAAAACAAAATTATCTCCCTGACACATAACCGCGCCCGACAAAAGGAAAACCCGAAATACAAAAAAAAGGGGGCGTATTCTCTACGGGTTCAAACTGCACACGCAGATTTTCTTCGGGTTCAAGACTATATACGCAGATTTTATACGAGTTGAAGTGTGTCTACAAAGATCCTTCTTCGCAGTTCAAAATTATATATGGAGCATTTTTCACGGGTTCAAAATCGCACGCTGTGATTTCTTTCAGACCGAAAAATCATATATACAATATTCCCTGCGGGTTCGAAGTCATATGGAGCATATATATAAAATATTCTTCTTCGGGATTCATGTACGAGTATTCTCTACGGGTTCAAGACTCCGCACACTACGTATTTTCTTCGTGGTTCAAAATTATATACGCGGTATTTTATACGGGCTCAAGTGCGTCTACAGTAACCTTCTTCGGGTTCAAAATAATATATGGAGCACTTTCCTACGGGTTCGAATAATATATGCGGTGATTTCTACATACAATATTTTCTACAAGAGACACAATATATAAAGAAAACGCTACTCTTAGGGTTTACACCTACATAAAAAGGGAAACAAGAGAAGTAATGGAGGACATACCTCGAAGTGGTTTTCTTTGTGACTCGCAGCTAGTAGGAAAGGATGGAAAGATGAAAGTGCAAGATGGGAGAAAGGGACTTTATATATATAGGCGTGAAGATTCGAAATAGGAAAGGTTTCCCTTTACTAAAATTTGTGTGTAAGAAACGGGCCCACAAGGGCGCCCAACTTCCCAACGTCGCCAAAGCCGCACCGGCCCCACCAATTGCACCGACTTCCCAATGACCGCCCAAGTCACGCCCTGCAAGTACGCACGGCTTCCACACCGTGCGCCGGTCCCACTCGCTAGCACGCTCGTTTCCCAACTCACGCCCAACTTCCCAACGTCGCCTAAGCCGCGCACCCGGCCCACCAATTGTGCCCGCCTCCCGATTTGTGCAAAATCGCGAGGCAAGGATTCCAAATCCTATTTATAAAAGGTCGACGAGCCTCCTCAATTTCTCTTTACGGTTTGCTGTTGATAGTTTGTCACCATCTTATGCTTACCTCGCAACAAAGCCCCTATTCCGAGCTAAGCAGGGGACTTAATGTTGATGGTGGTTTTTAAACAAAGGGTAAACTCGTAAAACCCTAAAATAACCTAATGTCACCAGTGACACATTTATTAGGACATTTAAGACATGTATTCAGTATTTAATATGGGGTATTTTTTCAAATTAGGGTTACAACGAACAAAACCCTAATTCACCTCCATGCCAATGGCAAATCATGCCAAGCCACATTTAGCCCGAGCTATCTGCGCCATGCCAAACGCACTCTGCCTTGGTCCTAGCTACGCTAGTCACGTCACGCCAAGCCAAGCACTCTGGCTTGAACCTAGCCGCGCCATGCCAAAATGGCGCCCGCGCCTAGGCTTACAAACCATGCAACCTAGGCCAAGTCGCCACGCATGCCATTGGCACATGCCAACATGCTCGCTGGTAGCTTTTCCTACCAAGGCCACGGCCCTAACGGCCACGCATGCCATTGGCACATGCCAACATGCTCGCTGGTATCCTTTCCTACCAAGGCCACGACCCTAACTCGACCCCACGCATGCCATTGGCACATGCCAACATGCTCAACATGCTCGCTGGTAGCCTTTCCTACCAGGGCCATGTCCCTAACGGCCACGCATGCCATTGGCACATGCCAACATGCTCACCGGTAGCCTTTTTCCTACCAAGGCCACGGCCCTAACGTCCACGCATGCCATTGGCACATGCCAACATGCTCATTGTAGCCTTTCCTACCAAGGCCACGGGCCTAACGGCCATGCATGCCATTGGCACATGCCAACATGCTCATTGGTAGCTTTTCCTACCAAGGCCACGGTTCTAATGACCACGCATGCCATTGGCACATGCCAACATGCTCGCCGGGTAGCTTTTCCTACCAAGGCCACGGCCACTAACAGCCACGCATGTCATTGGCACATGCCAACATGCTCACGGGTAGCCTTCGGGTAGCCATGCATGCCATTGGCACATGCCAACATGCTCGTAGCCTTTCCACGGGGCCATGCCCATTGGCACGCATGCCATTGGCACATGCCAACATGATCGCCGGTAGCCTTTCCTACAAGGCCACGGCCCTAACGGGCACGCATGCCATTGGCACATGCCAACATGCTCACTGGTAGCTTTTCCTACCAAAGCCACGGCCATAACGGCCACGCATGCCATTAGCACATGCTAACATGCTCGCTGGTAGCTTTTCCTACCAAGGCCACGCCCTAACGGCCACGCATGCCATTGGCACATGCCAACATGCTCGGCCGGTAGCTTTTCCTACTAAGGCCATGGCCTTAACCGCCACGCATGCCATTGGCACATGCCAACACGCTTCGCCGGTAGCCTTCCTCACCTAGCCGTGGCCTTAATGCGTTACTGGCAGCCTAAATTGCAAGCCGTGCAACCTAGGCCAATTCACCGACCGCCGCCATCGGGCACACGCCAAAACCCACTACCGGTATCCTAATTTGCAAACCATGCAACCTAGCTACCACCAAGGCATTCCGCACATGCCACACACGCCACTAGCAGCTACGGCATTGCCACTTACACTCAACGTACAACCTACCACCAAGGCATTCCGCACATGCCATTGGCACATGCCACACACGCCACTAGCAGCTCTGGCATTGCCACTTACACTCAACGTACAACCTACCACCAAGGCATTCCGCACATGCCACGCAAGTCACTAGAAGCTCTGGCATTGCCACTTGCACTCAAGGTGCAACCAACACTCGAGATATCAACACAAAGCGGGGATGCTTTCCGTGGTTTTGGTTTGGCGGTCACGAATAAACGTACACTACGCTCACATTAAGAAAGCGTGAAAAGGAATAAAGCGGTCAAATAAGTGAGGAAATAATGGTGAAAACGTTTTCACCCATAAACACCTTGCGGTTACCACCTCCTCCCATTATTTCACCTTTACTCTCTTCCTTCATGAGGCCAGGGGTACGTTTCAATCTCGACTTGTATAAATAGGTCTTACCTATTTCACCGGACAACAAGTCTCGGTCGGGAGAAAAATACTACACTCTCGTAAAAGGCAACTTTGCAAGCTCTCCAAAAAGCTTTCATCTCTTGCCAGCTTCCGAGGCTTCCACTTTCTGATACAAGTCAAGACACTACTCTCCCAGAATTATTCAGGCCTCAACATCTTTCTTGGCTTCCCTCCCCAAATCAACCCTTCTCCTCCACTTTGTGACTGAAGCAAGTCCGGAACGGCCATTTCTTGGTTTAGTTTAGGACTTGTACGTGATTGATCTCTCGAATCTATAAAGTGCTCACGTGCGACACATTTGTTTAGGGTTTGAACCAGTTTTCTCACCACCTACCGAATTTACCGAAATCGGCGAAACGATTTTTACCTATAAACACCAAGCGACAATACAATTCCCGCTAAAATTGCAGATCCCCGGTCATAATCAGTGCTTTGTCGAGATCTTCTAACGCTTCAAGCCAACAAACATGAGCAACAAAAGTTGAGTTTGGAAAGAATGCGACCCAAGACCCATAAGATAAATATCCTTTCGAGTTCGGGATAGTCATCTACATGTTCGGGTCTCCCAGCTTTGGTTAGGAAAATCTTCAAGGCCGCACATCTAATCCCACCTCCTTTTAAATATTTATAATCTCAACGCATGTTTGTTTCCAAAAACGAAGGACAAAGCGTCTCCCATTTACTATTTGACATCCATTCGTTTTTCGTTGAATGGTGGCGGGTCTCCCTTTCCACTTGGGGCGAAATTCTATTACAAGTATAATATCAACTATGATTAATTCTTTTAATTATTTAATAATTATTTAAAAAAATTAATTTAACTTAAGTTAAAAAACTTACCAATTTCAAAATCCATAAAATGGAATATGCGTCGTCATCCACCACCTTTCTACCATTTGTTTTTGGAATTTTATTCTTATGTTTTCTTGGCTTAATTGATAAAGCGCACTTGCCAAGGATATCTGTCAACCCTTTCTGATGCATGCTAGACGAACATAAACATAATTTAATTCCGAAAATCCACCACTCGTGATATAATAATCCCTCGGACTGTTCACGATGCCGGCACATGACTCCGAGACTAATAATGGAGCAAAGAACTATATTTGGCGAAGCAAACTCGCTTCTCAATTTTGAGTAAAATCTACACTGTGTGAGGTCAGCAGTCTTAGATTCATTGTTAGATCTCTTTTCTTTTTATATTATTCACCGTTATTCTCACTATGTTCATATTGTATAGAAATTTTTGATTCGGAAGAGTTTTAGAAAAAGGAAATGGTAGTGGTGTGATTGAAAATGAAATCAATACAACGAATTTATAGGGTTGAAATTCGACCATTGGAAATATAGGCGTTGGATAGTCGACTGTTAGAGACTTTGTTCCTAACGCCGCACACAAGACACCGAGCGCCCGAGTCGGGCCTTCCAACGCCCACGTTTCGGTCGCGCGCATGTTTCTCCAACACAATATGCTTTACGATAGTGGAAAACCCAGTTTGGCCATCACGTGGCTCAACAAATATTTGAGGTTGGCCATTGCCATAAGAATTGCCCTAAGTTTAGTTGGCCTTATCCCCACTAGGTTCGAGAAGAGCTCATTCTCTTCTTTTCTTCTTCTCTTTCCTTCTTCCCATGTTTTTTTCTTCGCGAGTTTGTGAGAGATCTAACGGAGGTTTAATGATCGGCGGGGAGGCGAGAAGATCATGGAGTGGTTTTTAGTGATGATGTTGATTCGGATTCGAAGGAGATAATGAATTAAGAGTTAGGTTTCGAGGAATCAATTGGAGCTCGATTAGGTGATGATTAAGAAGAATTAAAGGATGGGTTTCAAGATGATGAAGTGAAGGAGAAGTTTATGATGTTATTTTCTTGATGTGAAGCTTTTCAGGATGTTAAATCAATAAGAAAGGTAATTTAGGTTTCGTTTTGATGATTCTTTTTGAAATTGTTTTGGTTGTTTTGATTGAATTAGAATTAGCTTTTTTTAGAATCAAGGATAAGTGATTGTTTAGGTTTGATTTTAAGATTCTTGAATTAGGGGTGCAGAAATTAGGCTCTTGGTAGTAATTGAATTAGATTGAGATTGAAGGTGAAATCAAGTCTCAGGTGTTGAATGAGAATCTCAGTGACATTAGAGTTATGTTCTCAAGTACTTTTGAGTGTATAGAGGCAGATGAGAAGATGTCTGGATTTGCAAAGCAGTAAGGTTTTAATGGGTTACAGAATTTTGGAGGTGTTTATGGAGTGAGCTAGTACTGGGTTAATTTGATGTAGATGAAATGTATTGCAGGTGAACCAGGTTTGAGGGTGTTAGTGAATTTAGGTTGATGTTGGTGATTTAGAATTAGGTCTCTCGTGGACCGGGAATGATGAAGATGGGGCTGATGAGTAGAGAATGAGGTTATAGATGAAGGTTTAGAATTTTGCACATGGAGTGGTTATTACGGGTTGGGTTCGGGTTGTGTCATTGAAGATGGAGATAAATCAAGATTGTTGGATGGTTTAAGTGGTTGCAGTTTGTGGAATTACAGGTGGTAGTAATCTGAGAATGGGTGGATAATGGCTTGGTGGTTGTGAGATTGAATTAAAAAATGCTTATCTTGTTGTATGTGTTACAGGTGGAATTTATGTTACTATGAAGTTTGGATTTGATTGTTGTGATTGAGAATTGTAAAGAGATGGAGTTATAGTTCTTTTGTATGAAGTAGCTATGTCGGTGGTGTAGCTTTAGGTTCAGTGTTAAATGAAAGTTGGGAGTCTGAATCAAGGAAGAAATGATTTCGTTTGTATTTTTGTAAAGAGAGCTAGAAATGCATCTTTTGGTCTTGGCATGTGTTTGTGTTTGCATCTTATTTGTGCTTTTGAAGTTTGGCTTTGTGCAAAGGCATTGGTCTTGAGCTTTTATGTTCATTCAGATATCCGACTATTCTGTTTAGCTGACTCGGTTAATCTAACTGAGTTAGATGTGAACCTGACTTGCCTAAATCAGTCTTGTTGACTGAGTTGACTCACCGATTCCTGTTTGACCCAGTGGACCTTGACCGAGTTAAACCTTTGACAGTTGACCTGACATTGGACGTTGGCTGTTAATTGGCCTTTGACCAGACGTTGACCGTTAGTGACCATTAGATGGACCAGGCCTTAGATTAATGTGCCGGATTAGTAGACTTTGGCTTATTCCTACTTTGATGATTTGGACCCCTTTTGGTCCGAACTGACCTTCGGCTTCTTCTACAAAGTTGTAGATATTCTTTAAGACTTAGCCAACGGATTATAGAACCAACCTAATTGATTTAGTAAACCTTAGATATTCTAAAGGTGGGGAATTGAAGAGATGGAAAACCATAAATGAACTTAGAACTATTAGATAGTTCACTTAGCCTATAACTACAGAATTGTATGAGATTATGATACGAGCCTTCTATGAGCCTTTTGGCTAATTCTTAGAGTGCTTGTGTGATTAACAATTAGTCTTTATTAACAACAATCGATTCAAAGGATGAACCAGTGGATTGAGAATCTTGAGGTAGGCGAGGCTTGTCTTCAGAACAGGTGGGAACTCTTGTAACTCTCTTGTAATCATTAAGTTACTTTAAATGGCAAGCATGATGTGTCTTATTATTTTTGAGCATGTTTGAATGTAACTATTTGTTCTTATGCAATACATGTTTGAGTGCAATTCGATGAGTATATTGGTAGTCTCCTCAGAGGATTGTCGTGTTCTCCCTGATTCTCGCTAAGCATTTATAGGTGGGAAAGGCCGCCCAATAGTATATATGGGCGTCAAAGCAACCTATAGCTTACATAGACCCTAGAAGTTGTCTGGTGGGAACTATGGGTTGATATTATTATTTTATACCTATTTTAATATATGGGGAATGACTCTCTGCCTTGAGGGTACCTGCGGGACACATCGGTCCGGTGGTGGATCTTTTGTAGATATTGTAAATGGACACAATATATGAGGAGCTGAGTTGGAGTAATCTTTTGCTCTGTGTTGTGCGTAAAGGATGTGAAATCATTTCTTTAATAAAACTGTGAAGCATGTTAGTGATTACCTGAGTGTTATAATGGTATCCACTGAGCCCCTTTTGGGATGATGTGCTCACTCGTTCCCACTTCAGTTTTTCAGTTATCAGAAGGGATAGTGCTCGTGAAGATATTCGTTTCCTTAGCTGAAAGATTTAGAGGTTGTTGCAATTCATGCGAATCATTTTAGGTTTGTACATTATGATTGTAATCACAAACTCATTATTTAGTGGGAATGTAATAAATACCCTCCATTTTGTTGACCTTGCACAAATACCTCCTAGGGGTAAAAAATAATTTTTATGGAGTCAACTTGAGAAAGTTGCTTCCACTTTTTGGAAGCAACTTATGCTAATTGTGTCCACTTCTAGAAGCAACTCGGGCTAGTTGCGTCCACTTCTGAAAGCAACTTGCGCTAGTTGCTTCCACTTTTCAGAAGATAGGGGTATTTTTAAAAATTGAATAAGGGAAAATAACCGTCAAAAAAGTCAAAATTCCAATATAAAGAAAATTCCTAAATTCACTCACATGCATGCGTAAATCTCTCGGTTTTTTAGTTTTCCTGTAACAAGAAAATCCCTAAACTCACTCACGTGACCATGCACTTACATTTCTTGATTTTTTTTTTAATACCACCGTCAATCTAGCTAGATGAAAATTGCATTTTCAGTAATCACGACTGATTTTTACAAGTGATAACTTCGATTATCTTTTACAAGTGATAACTTCTATTATCAACAGTGTTTTAGTAAGGCTTATTTGAAGTGAAAACTTGAATTTTCAGTATCCCACATGAAGTTATATTTTTTTTTTTTACTCGGCAAAAATAAGAATAAATTGAAGAAGCTTACAACTGCAAGCAGGGAACAGAGGAACAAAGAGACCCAAAGAAGGGAGGAAGTACAAACACAACCAACCCAAGCCCAAGAAAAAGATAAAAGTTACAACTTACAACAAAACAACAGGAAAGCAAAAACAACCCAGTCTTCAAACCAAAAAACCAACAGACCCTATGTTATGAAAAGCATACCCCAATTAGCCATAATATAGTCTAGCCCGATGCCCTTTACGGAATCTAGGTTTCACACAAGAGAGAAAGCCCGTGTCTTTACCATTTCTATGGTTTTGGTAAAGGTCGTTGTTTCGTTATTAAAAACGATGCCGTTTCGACATTCCAAATGGTCCATGTTATAGCTGCGGTAGCACTTAGCCAAAGCGATCTAGCTACGAGAATGTAGATTCTTCACTCGCCAACTTTTGATAATCGTGTCAATACGGTTAGGCATAACCCATTCAAGCTTCACAAAAAGACAAAAATGCAACCAAATGTCCCTCGCAAAAGTGCGGTGGAAAAGAAGATGGGAGGTGGATTCTCCCTCTTGACAAAAGACAAGAGGCAACCATTGATTAGAAGCTTACCTTTTCGATAGAGAACATCCATGGTGGCTAGCTTTTTGTGATAAACCGCACAAAGAAAGAAACCTATTTTATGAGGCCAAGCTCTCGACCACATACTTACATTATTAGGGTCCAATTTGTGCTCTTTTTCGAACCAAGAATAAGCAGATTTCACCGTGAACAGTCCGCTTTTGTCGACTGACCAAACGAGAGTGTCTTGTTCGGAACCAACTGATAAGTTATCTAATAAGACAATAAGAGCAGAAACTTCCTGTATTTGGGTTTGAGAGAGCCTTGTCAAGACCAAAGTTCCACGATCCACCATTAAGTAATGATTCGGCACATTTTTGCAACTGGGTCCATTTCTTAGTATAGGTTATAGAATAGATGTGAGGAAAAGCCAAATTCAATGGTTGGTCGCAGAGCCAAGTATCTTCCCGAGAATCTGAGCGATAGTAGCCCCATCACCAAACGAAGCCTTGAACATTGTTTGAAAGTCTTCAAATGAGCAAAGATATTCTTCCAAACTCCACACTTGTTTCCGATTTTGGCTTTTTAGTCTCTCTATCAGAAGAGTTGAGTTATATTTAGAAACTATACCAATCCGCCACAAGGCATTTTTTCTTTGTTAAGCGCCACCACCACTTTGATATAAGAGCTTTGTTCATACTCTTGACTGATTTGATACCCAGTCCTCCGGCTTTCGAGAGGTTTACGACAATTCTTCCAACCCACATAGTGATAACCTTTCTTAGTATCCGAAGAATCCCATAAGAAATCCCACGATAACTTGTTCAATTGCTTTAATAACCTTGGGAGGGGCTATAAAGAGGGAGAGCATATATATTGGAATACTAGACAAGACACTCTTAATGAGAGTTAACTTACGCTTTGTTGAGGCAAGAGCGTTTCTGGAACAAAAAGTCTTTTTTTACATCTTTCAATAATCAAATCCCAATTCTTGGCTCCCATTGAAGTATCACCAAGAGGAAGACCCAAATAAGAAGAGGGAAGAGTTTCCGACTTGCAGGCCAACATTGAAGCCATAGTGTCCAGATTAGAAACTCCCCCACCCCAAAGATGTGCATTTGGCGAAGTTTATATGAACGCGAGGATAGCATCTCAAAACCGAGGAGATAATATCTCGGATAGTTCATTTGATCCGTAGAATCGTCGAGAAAAACTAACGTGTCGTCGGCAAATCGAAGATGAGTAATCACGATCCCATTTTGACTCATCGCAAAACCACCTATATGACCACTGTTCTTTCCCGGTTTGCGGCAACGGATGCAAGGCTTCGGTAAACAATAATAAAAGAAAGGGTGAGAGAGGGTCACCTTGTGTCAATCCTTTGCCGGTGGTGAACTTTGTGTGAGCGGAGCCATTGATTAACAGAGATAGGAGTGTCCGAGATACAACCTTGGATCCACTTTCTCCACAATTCTCCGAAACCCATTTTAGCAAAGACGTCGTCAACGAAATCCCAAGAGACGTGGTCAAAAGCCTTCTCAAAATCTATCTTGCATATTACCCCTGGTATACCACTCTTGATTCGAGAGTCAATGCATTCGTTTGCCAAAAGAGCACAGTCAAGAATTTGTCTATGTTTTATGAAAGCAGATTGCTGATCTGAAATGATGTACGGAAGAGAAGATTTTAATCTTTCTGCTAACACTTTAGAAATCATCTTGTAGACGCTGCTCATGAGGCCTATAGGGCGGAAGTCCTTGGGACCTTCTACAGTTTCTTTCTTGGGGATGAGAGAGAGAAAAGTAGTCTTAAGTCTCCAATTCAACGTTCCCCATTTATTGAAATCTCTGACCACCTTCATGATGTCATCGCGCATGAAATCCCAACACTGCGAATGACCATGACTTGAAACCGTCTGGTAGGGGGCTTTGTGCTGACCTAACCCTTTAAGCGCGAATACATTCCACTTCATTGATTGGTGCTTCAAGCTGTTGGGCCAATTCCCTACTGATTTGTTTAAATTTCATGTTCCCAACCGTAGGACGTGGGGAGTTTTTTTTCGTGAACAAATTAGAGAAGTAGCCAGTGATTGCAGACTTAATCGTTTGTTTATCTTCCGTCAACCGACCATTAATTCTCAGAGAATGAATGGAGTTTCTTCTCTTCTTTATCTTAGCTTTTACGTGAAAATAATTAGTGTTTCTATCCCCTCCTTATCCCATTTTGCATCTGACCTTTTGCATCATCATAATATGCTTCCTATCAGCCATGTTTTTCGAAGTCATGCTTAAGTTTGTCTCTCCTTGTTGATTGCGAGGCGAGAAATAAGGTTGTTGTCGGCAAGAGCGTCTAAACTAGAGAGTTCACAAAGGATATCATCAATCGCCTATCTACCCGCCAAACACATTCTGTTCCACATTTTGATATCACTTTTTAGAGCTTGAAGCTTTTTCGAGAATGAACCCACAGACCCATGAAAGGAATAAGAATTCCACCAAACTTTCATTAAATCCAGTAAATTTGTATTGTGGAACCACATTGCTTGAAACCTGTAAGGCGGAGGTCCCCAGTCGTCGGTATCACACCTAAATTTAATTGGGGCATGATCAGACATGGGTCTTCCTAAAATTTGAGCCGAAAAGAGAAGGAAAATGGAGATCGAACTCGGAGGAGACTAAGAATCTATCCAACTTGCTTTGTTACGCAAGTAAACTGTCCTCCTGACATATGTAAATCCAGCAATTCGTTGGTATAAACAAACCGAGTGAACTGTTTCATCCCCCTTGTTATTCTGTTGCAATTTTGCCTCTCAGACATATACAAAACTTCATTGAAGTCCCCCCCGATACACCAAGGAAGTTGCCAATTCTCATCAACTCGACAATTCGTCCCATAAGTTTTTCTTAAGTTCACATCACACGGCGCATACACTCACGACATCGTACCTGGAACCCATCCGAAACAAAAGAACATTTCAAACTGATAGAATAAACGCCTTTTATAATGTCTTCAACCACTATGGAGTTTTTGTTCCAAATGATAAGAAGACCCCCAGAAAAACCCACTGAATTAATAGCAACCCAATCACAAATACCCCCACCCCAAATTTGAGCTACAATTTGGTCATTGCAATTTTCCAATCTAGTTTCCTGAAGGATCAAAATATCTGGTTTCCACAACTTTATGCATTCATGCACTCTAGCCCTCCTTTTCCTTTTCCTAATGCTATTCACATTCCAAGAGAGACAATTAAACATAACTAACAAGACCCGATCACCCGACAAAAATTTCTCGTGGATTTGATCTTTAAAAGCATTGTGGAACTTAATTCCATCTACCACCATGGCCATGTATTCGGCCTTTGATTCTGGAAACCCCATCCCCAGATAAACTTAGAATTCCTTTAGACATGTCAAAAAGAGTGCCAAATTTCTTTTCTAAGTAGTATTGTGCTTGAGCTATCTTCATAGGATCTCTCCGAGAACCCTTAAAGCAAGAGCTATTAGGAGACGAAGTACTTACCTTAGGTCTTTGGAGAACGAGGAAGAACAATCTAACCCCACCCGGTTGTAACTTGAACATTCGATCCAAAATGGTTTCACCCAATTTATCAATACTAGGAATGAAAGAAGCATCTGCGGCGCTAGCTTAGGATTCGAAGAATTAATCGAAGGAGAAGGAGACATCCTTGAATTACTACTACGAATTGGAGGCGGTGAGACACTAATTTTAAGTTCTTGCTCAAAATTTCACCCTCTTCAAGATCCACAGAAATCTCTTGTTCTTTGCTAGAACAAGAATTAGGTCGAGAAGTAAAGGAGGTGTAACACCGTTTCAAACCTTAGAGGGTTGGGATTAAACCGAGAACAGGATAAATCCAAAATGTTCGAAGATGAGTGGGTTGGGCTTGAAATAAGAGTTGCTTTTCGACTCTTTGAGATATCGAGCCTTTAGGCAAAAAGCCTAAATGGGCCTTATTCCAAGTTTTAACAACAACATCTTTGTTGTACATTCTTTGAGCATGGCTTAGAGGAGGATGGGATAGCCACCCCTTTGTCTTTGGCTTTTGCGAGAATCATTAATGCTTGGTAGTTGAGACGCGAAGCCTTTGCGAGAGACAATACGATTAAGAGGGATGAAGCCGTTGGAGCCTTTTAATTTACAGTGAGCATGATGTGGTAGCCAACGGGAGAGTTTGAGCTGAAGTACGAGCTGCGATGAGACACCAGTGGATATGGTCCTCCCAAGGTAAATGTTGACTCACACCTTTCTTCGAGGAAGAATTCCCGGCGAGACATGTGGTTCAAACAGGTAGACTCCGATGAACAGGGAGGAATGTTCGACTTGTTTTTCCGCAAGAGAGATCATCGCTAGTAATCCAAATACCCCCTCTTGCAAAACCCATCGACCATTCATTCGATAAGAGTGGACCCTTCACCTTCAATCTCATTTCGAAGATCACATCACACGATCTTGTTTCTTGACTAATTCTTTGTTAACCCTCCACAACGCCCCAATGGTTGAAAAGAGACGAAAATTCCATAGATTACGGGAACTCCCTTAGCGTGATCCAAGAATTGGAAGAGTTGCGATCGAAAGGTTGAGAAGTATTGCTAACCCAAGAAGACAAAGGCGAAATTTGCACCTCATCAATACAAATATTTCCAAAGGACATAATGCTTTCCGGTTGCTCAAGGACGAAGCAAAAAAACCCCTTCGTTATATGAGAGAGGCCAAATTTTAAAGGGGTTTACAAGGTTTAAATCTTTGTTGAGTGACCCCAATTTGAGACCAATCTACATTTAAGGCGTTCACCTCGATCTTCAAAGCTAAATTCCAATTGCCCACATAATTTATGAGTGGGTCATTAATGCACTCCAAGCGAATTGAATATGGGGTTTGATCCAGCAATTTGATGGAGCGCAATCATCAAAGGAAACAGTGTGTTTAGGAGGTCAAGATAAGAGTTGGTCACAAAGATTCGGTGTAATTGCGGCATGTTTCAAGCGCTTTACAAAGCTCTCTCCAACCTTGTTTGTTTCGGCCATGGGAAGAAACATTGATGTAGGAATCCCTTGGAATCGGGATGGAGAGTTTCAAAATTCTCCACCGTTATTTTTATCCCTTGTCAAAGTAAACCATTGACTTTCTTAAAAGACCAAGAACTTTGTTTAAAATCGACTCAAGAGCTTCATGTATCTTGTTAATAAGCCACAACCCACCATTCCTCGAAGGAATTAACCCATTTTTTCCTCTGCAAGATTCTCGGATTGTGATGATGTTAGCTGAAGATTTCGAGCTACCCCCGGATTCGAATAGCTCAGCTTCTACCTGGCAATGAATAGAATTTGCACCCTCTTGAAGAATCGTTCCCGACCTCCACCATTGGATTTCCGGTTTCTTTTCCCGGTAACAGTGTTCCAAGGATTTGTATTCTCTCGCTCCTCCTCACTCATTCTCGCTCCTCCTCACATGAAGTTATATATTATTCTCGTTCTAGTGAAATCACGAATTGTGCGGACAACGTAGCCATTTTTAAGTGGAAGTTATCTTCTTCATCACCCGTTTTTCAAATGAAAGATCAAACTTTCACTTTGGTCAGATGTGGGAAATCCATCTATTACTTATTTATCAAGTGAAATATCAAACTTTCACTTTGGTCAGTCGCATATAGCTTAACCTGTATATGGGCAGATCTGATAAAAAAGAATTCCTATGTTCATGAAATTTCAATAATCACATTATATTTTTAGAAATTTGCAATTATCACTATGCAATGATCAGCAAATTACAATTATCACAATATAAAGAAACTTGCAATTATCACTATTAAGTATTCAAAAAATTACAATTATCACTCCACAAATACGAAAATTACAATTATCACAACATAGAAAGTTCAATTGGTAGTACTTATTTTTTTGAGAACATAGGTTCTTGTGAAAAAGGATGATGCATCTGGTATTCAAATTCATGTCCACGACTTTATAAGACGGTGTGCAAGAGTTGTTCAATCCAATATTTCTATCGTCACTGGATATTGTTGCATTTCAACTTTGGTGATCACCATTGGAGACACTGTAATTCCTTCAAAGTACTATTTCGATAGTACTATTTTTCGAAGGGAATAATGGCATGAACACTCCCTTCACAACCTGGTAGAAAATTTAAATTGAGAAATGTCAGCACAATCATAAAAAGCTTTGTCTGTGAAATTATAGATTGCATGAAGTGGTGAAAACAACAATTATCACGACATGTGATAACTATAATTTTCAGTGATAGATTTAAGTATAACACGTGGAAAAAAAAAAAAAAAAAAAGTATATCGAGCATGATTAACAGCTTGAGTGATTCATTCTAAAGGTATTCTCCTTAGATGAAATATTCTATGAATCATACAAAAACGATATGAAGGAATATAGGCCGGTTACAGTAACAGTCTAACAGATGAAATGATTGATGCATCAATGACGAAAATGAAGAAATAGAGTTTACGTGAATCTCCGATAATTATTTTAACGGTAAAAAAAATCAAAACCCAAACACACTGGCATCAATTTTAATTTCTTGGCTGTTGATATCCTCAACTAAGAGGATATAGATGATGACGAAAACCCTTATGTAGACCGCGGAAATGAGGATAGTGTAAAAAAAGGGATGGTGATGAAGAATCTCCCATAATTGTTATCACTGGTCATTTTCAAAATCTTCAAAATAGGGAATTAATTAATTGCTTGTTTTGATATGCTAGATGAAGGGGAAGATGGGATTAAAGAAGATAAGACAATAGAGATTACCTGAATATGATGCTCCCGTGATCTTATTTACCGGTAAAAAAAAAAAACCCGAACCCGAACGTCGGCAGCAGTTTCTTCCGTGCTTTCACTTGCAGTCTTCAAAATCTTCTAAAAAGGAAACAAAACCTTGTTTTGATATGCTAGATAAAGGAAAGTGGAAACGATGAGATTGAAAAAGAAACGACCCAAAAAAAACGCCCACAAAAAAGGCCGCCTAATAATTGACCATTAACCAAATCAACGATGTTTATCCAAATCAACGATTTTTTCTTTATAAAAATAATTCTCTTAATAATAATTAGCTAAATATGTTTATCCAAATCAACGGAGGTTAATTAAGTCCATCTCAAAATATGGAATTATAAATCTGATCTAAAACAACTAATCCCAAGTAGATCGTATATTTTGCTACATATATACCATCTTAACGATGGGTTTGAAGAGAGAGGAACCGTGGGTTCGCTCTAATTTTCCACTAAACTTATAGTATGATAAGCCACCTAGTGTAATAGAGTCTCAACTTTCTTCGGGTATTTCTCCGGGAGCTAGTTTTGTCAATGAGTACCTCGCTCACGCCATGATGAGGTGGAAATTTATTTTTAATGTTTTTATATTTCATTTGCCTAATGCAATTATGATTTGGACGGGTGAGTATCCTGACCCAACAGATTCACTGCCACTAAAAGTGGAGGTAGAAGTTTCTCCTAAAAGATAAACCAAATGAAATTGTTCAGGTGCCACCAAAAATGCCCACTATTTTTGGACTTAACAGGCTGAATATCATCCACTACTTTTGATATTAGTCAAAAATAATCAATGGATTGATTCGACCTTATTGTGCTTCCAATTTTCTTTCTCTCGTTTGGTCTGCAATTCCTCCATTGAAAGCTCAGAAGACCAAAAACACAAGGAAAACATCTGTTTTCTTTCCCTTTTGCTTCTTTTCTCCTCTTCTGGTACGTTAGGTGTATACGGGGAGAGAGGCATGGCGCGAAATCCCCACAACCATCGTGTATGTACAATTCCAGGGAAAGTCGGCTCAGGAGGGTTATTTTATGAACATTTATCTAATTTTTCTGGTTTTGCTCCTCTACCAAGTATTTGCTTGCAAATTACAATACTTTCTCTTGTACCCCATTTAGTGCACATCATAATGTCACGGTTCCATCAACCCTTACTTGTTTCTCAAATCCTGGTACGCTTATTGTGCCTAGCTAAATTATTTTCTCGAGTGCAGATATTTTTATTGTTATTGACTATTTGCTCATACATGTATATAATATGTATAGGGAGGTATGCTTGCTAGTCCATGGATTCTTGGCTATCCGTTTCTTAAAATAAAAAACGGCAGGCCTATGGGGATTACATATTTCGTATTCGCTCCAGAAGGATTTCAAGTACTAGACATGCTTGCTCAGTTCAGTTCCATGTTTTTTATGTTTAAAGTTGGAGTGCAAATGGATCCCAAAATATTAAAGAGAGCTAGGTGGAGAACGTATATCATCGGGTTTTGTTGTATCCTCTGCTCTTATATATCCGGAGTTCAACTTTCACATGGATTCAAAAATTATCGTGTACCTGGATTAAAAGGGTTTCCCACCTCTACGAGGATTGTAAACCTATTCGGAATGATTTCTTTCCCTGTTATCGCTTATGTACTCAATGATCTCACCATTCTTAACTCTGAACTAGGTAATTTAGCAGTTCAAATAGCAATGGTTGCTGATTTTCTTCATACGAGTGAAAAATTTACGACCTTATTCCTCCATGTAACCTCACATGGAAGCCCAACACAGGCACTAACTGTTGGGTCACTCTTATTGGGTACGTTGATATATATATATTTTATTGTGCGGCCAGCAACGCTATGGATTGTAAAGAATACACCTGAAGGAAGACCAGTGAATGATATTTACATTTCCTTATTAATGATTTCAGTTCCACTATGTGGTCTAGTTAGTGAATATTGTGGACTGAATGGTACAGTTGGGGCTTTCTTTCTTGGTTTGGCTATACCTGATGGTCCACCTTTAGGATCTGCTCTAGTTGACAAGCTACGCGTTGTGACTGTATTCTTCATGCCTCTTCATATGGGTATCATCGGATATAAGACGGACATTCATAAAGTTCATTTTTCGTATCTATGGCGGGTTTTACTGGTCATCCTCAGTTGTATCCTTGGAAAGATTATCGGGCTTTTCCTCCCAGCTGTGCTTCTTGGAGTGTCTGCGCGAGATAGTTTGCTGCTTGGACTCATTATGAACTTTAAAGGCATTGTCGAGGTTTCCATACTTAGCACCTGGCTAGATTTTAAATATCAAAGAGTGCGTCTTCATACTGATACACTAAGATTTTTTTAGTTATTGCAGAATAGCATCTCAACTTGAATACTTAATTAACACGTTTTGTTCTTCTTTTCTTATTCTGCAGGATATTGTAATTGCTTCAGATACTATAATGGTTCTCACACTTGTAGTGCTAGTAGCAGTTATTACACCCGCCGTGAAATACCTCTACGACCCTTCATCGAAATACTTAACCTACAAAGGAAGATCAATTTTGCAGTCGAACCAAAACAAATCAGATTTTCGTGTACTTGCATGTGTTCACAGCCAAGATGACATTCCAGGCATTATCAGACTCTTGAAGCCACTAACCCTACAAAACTCCCCCCCTCACCGTGTACGTCCTCCATCTCATCGAACTAGTGGGTCGTTCTACTCCTCTCCTTATTGCCCACCCATTGCGTAAACGTGCTTCAACATCAAACCCTACCAAATCGGAAAGGATAATCAATGTTTTCCAACAATTCCAAAACCGATACCAGAACATTGTCACGGTTCATCCCTTCTCTACCATCTCTCCGTATGCTTCAATGCACAACGATATATGCACTTTGTCAGTTGACAAGAAGACTGCTCTCACAATCTTCCCATTCTGCAGGCAAGATGATCTTGCAAGACCAGATATTTCTAATCGTTTTATTAAAACCCTTCTTCAAAATCTGTTGCGAATCTCCCCATGCTCAGTCGGGATCTTAATTAATTGTAATAATTACCAAGGACACTCTGCTCGCTTCCAAGGACAGTCAACTCGCTTCTTGCCTGACATGCCTTACCGTGTGATGGTACTCTTTTTTGGTGGCCCAGATGATCGTGAAGCATTGGCTTTTGCAATGAACATGATTCGTAATCCATCAGTCTTCGTTACTCTTGTTAGGTTTCATGGTCCTGCAAATTTACCATCTGACGGTGTTATTGACTATTACAATGATGTTGAGAGACATGAGTTTCTTGATGATGAATTGGTAGATAATTTTAGGGTTAACGTTAACGCAATGTTCGACGAAACTTTGATATATAAAGAAGTAGAGGTGAAAGATGGTGCGGAAACAATTTGGGCAATCCGGTCACTTCAGGTAGATTTTGATCTTATGGTCGTAGGAAGGCTACAAATCACTGATTCAAATATAATTTCAGGATTACAAACTAACTGGGATGATTATGAAGAGCTAGGAGCTATCGGAAGCATAGTAACATCTCCTGAGTTTGGCGCTGAGAACTCGATCTTAATAATTCACCAAAGCGTTAGTTAATCATGGAAAAAAATGGCACACGCTTAATGATCTCCAATTTTCGTGTACACCTTATTACACGACATGCTACATATCCTACTAATGCCGTGACAAGAGTAGACTAGCTACAGATCAGTTACATGAGTTCCATGTTATGAATGTGCATGTGCAGATTAACTAATTCGGAATACTTTAAAGAGCGCCACAATTCAACTGAGTTGCAGTCTTAATCTTCCTCAGAACTTCCCTCGCTACTATATTCACTACTGCTATCACCCTGGTCAATATCAAGTTGTACAAACGGAACTTGTCTTGGCTCGAGACCTGAGCTGGCATTTGAGCGACATGACGTGGTTGTTGCACCTCAACTTTACCCCGAACAAGAGCATCCGATGCGGGCAATGCAACAGGATCCCCTAGTTTCAGTACATCTGGTCGCATTACTGGAAAATCGGTTGGCAGCTCCACTGGCATCATCGCAGCGCGCCCACCTGATGGAACAGTGATCTGTGGTGGCACTAAGCCTTCACCCGCTGCTAAATCGACAAGCTTATTCTTCTCATTTATTTGGATCTTAGGTAATCCAATATCAAGATCAGCGAAATGATACAACTGAGATGCACGCATTTGTTCTTCTTTTGGGGCAGGAGGAAGAACTCCTTGAAGCGGGAGCTTGCCCCGCCCCAAATTCAGGTGGTGCAAATGTTGTGTAACTAATATTATGAGCATATGACAATATATCATTCAGTTTCAATGAAGTAGGAATACAAGACATTTCAGTATCATCAGAAGTGCGGTGACCTTCCGTTTTCGATCTTTTAAGTCGATGATAATCAGAGTAATCATCAACTAAAACATCAAGAACATGTTCAGCTTCTTTAAGTTTTTTCGCAAACGCAAGAATTGCAGCATTCCTTTGTTTTAATCTCTAAGTAATTTTCTGTTTAGCTTCCTGAGAAGATGAAGAATTTCTTGAAGTTCAGCCAGTGATTCAAACAGTTGAGTTTGTAGAGAAGTGAATAGGAAGATGATTTCCTTAGGAGAAGTATCAAGTGGAGGTGGACTTAGAATTAGGGTTTGAGAAGCTAAGAAAGTGGGAAGTGGACCACGAAATGACATGAACCATGATGCTCGGTTTGGGGAAACTTCAAAGAGTTTAGAAGCAAGAGAAGCCATTTGGAGAAGAAGAGATTGAGCTCTAGATAGAGGTGGGTGTAGGAAAGTAACGATGATGAAGCAGTTGTTGTCGCAGGAAAATTGATTCTTAATGGGGTTTTCTGTCGTTTGTGTGCAGCTAGGTTTGAGAATGATGGTGAATAAGGGTTTGTTAACCCTAATCTGGCCGAGATTGATTTTGGAACATTTTTCTTCTTCGTTCTTTTGAGTTGCTAGATGAGATGGTGTTAAGACAAGTTGATTACGGAATCTGGTTATGCTCCAGATCTTCTCACGCGCAAAGAACTTGTTCGAAGATTTCTCTCATTGCATGGTGTCTAATCTTCTGAAGCTCGTTTTCAGTTATATTCGTGTCTGCAAAGATACACTATTAAAGAATGTACTATTACGCTTCTTAATATTCGATCGATGATATGTCAAAATCTGTTATGAATAGAACAGGGAAAAAGTACATCGGAGAAGAGGGGTCCAATTTTGTGCAGGAGTGTCCACAAAACAAAGCGATCCTATTGGCTCCACAAAATCAGCCGTTAACTATATATCAAAAATTAGTTTTCCTTTATTTTTATTTTATTTAAATCTTCAAAATGATAACAAAATATACATGATATATCTAATATTACCTAAAATATAGGATTCCTAAGAAATGAAACTCTTAATAATTTGTTAACAACTCCAAAAACGGTGGATTTATCTAATAATTTGTTATAAAAAAACATGATGTTGATCATCATAGAGTCCACTTCAGAATTACTTACCATTGACATGAACAATAAGTACATCGTTTGAAATAATAATATTGATGGAGTCCGCGGAGTCGATCAAATAATCGACAAAGATGATTTTATTTTCCTAAACAGGGTCTCAAAAGAATGAAACATGTTTTTTTAATCAATTTTTTTTTATCATTCTTTTTCCCTTCAAAATGTCAACTGCGAATTTTTTTGATATGATATTTCATGTGAATAGGTTAATACTGGTTTTGATACTTCCAACTGCTTGGATAAAGATGCTAGTACTTGTGATAATAATTACAATTCAGAACCCTATAATGGTAAAGAAACATTCAGCATTAAACAAAATGCACCTATGGAAATGATAGAACCTCAAGTTGGAATGTTGTTTGATACTGCAAATATATTTTTGTCTTTCTGCAAGTTCGATACGAATAGACTCTTGAGTAAATTTGTCTTTATGCAAGTTCTATTATTATTTTTTAAGACACAAGATATTTTAATGGACTACTGCTAATATATTTTTGTCATAAAAGAATTTTGTGTAGGTATGCCCATAACGTCATCAACATCATATGCGACGATCCTTGAGCCCTTTCGCCCAAATTCGTGAATCATTATTCATCTCCTCTTATCTTTGCTTCTCCCCATCTTCGTTAATACTCCAACGATACCGCTTAATAAGAATACCTTTTGTTCCATTGCAAGATTATGTAGTGGTGAAGAAAGCAATATACAAGATCAAGAAGATCGAGAAATAAAGAAGAAATTGTTTAGATACTGAAACTGAATGTTAAGATCATTTCCTATTTTAGGAATCCTATATTTTAGGTAATATTAGATATTGTGTATATCTTGTTACCATTTTTAAGATTTAAATAAAATTAAAATAAAAATAAACTGATTTTTTGATATACAGTTAACGAATGATTTTGTGGAACCAATAGAATCGCTTTGTTTTGTGGACACCCTTAAAGGAGTGTGCACAAATTGGACCTTTTGAGAAGAGGGCAGGAGTTCTATTGTGTGGAATAAAACGTTTTGGGCCATTTATAGAATTTAAATATTTGTCCTTAAGTAATAGAGGCCTTAAAATAGGCAACATTTACGAAATAAATTTCCAAGTGAAATCTGGCCTAGTCAGTCTGGGCCAAAATCAAAATAAAGTGTATTTGAACCAATAAAAATTTCAATCCGGAGAGTAGTTAAATTTGATGCCTAAAGCCTTTTTTTTTTTTTTTTGTTCTTCTTCTTGTAGGCCAAGGCTGGCAAGGAAGGTTGCTAATCTTGATGTGGTATCTTTTTTGTTTTGAATTTGAAATGTTTTATATTATTTTAGATAATTATCTTCGTTACCTATTCTCCAATAATACAACTCGTGTATTATCCACCGATCCGTTGTAACACGGTTTTTATCTATGTATCACGTTTCGTAATACCAACAACAAAACAAGAAAAAAGGATAGAAAAAGATGATCAATCACAAACTTAAAACAAACTTAGCGGCATATGTCTCCAACATTCAACAATACCTCGATGTTTTCGCAGCACTTCGATAACACCAAACAACAAATGACGCTAATATATGTAGCACAAACTCTTCTTTAACTCTTGAAGACACATGCAAACTCTTAAATTTCTAGTACTAGTTTTATGACTCTAAAAACACATATTTTCAATGGAGAATGTGGGGTTTATATAAGTTTAGAAGTGACTCTTGGAGAAATCCTTTCAGGAAGAGTCACAACCCGTAGTGGAGAGTCACATCCCTTGGGATAAGACACAACGTACATTAAAGGTTTAAGTGAGTGGACACATCCATTCTCACTAACTAACTCATATTTCTATTTAAAATTCCAACATATTACGATAATTTTTTTTATTATTACCTTATGAAAATAATTTATTAGGGCACAAAAAAATACTTTTAAAAGAAAAAAGGTACCCAATATATTGAAAGCAAAAAAAAGTACATAATACAAAAAAACAAAATAAAATAAAAATCAACAGACACATACGGTAAGCCTAGTAAATTGACAAACGGGGCCCCAAACTGAAGTAGGAAAAACTAATTGAATCGGAATAAATGACTGACGGAGGCTATTGCATTTTGTTAGGGACGAAGGACAAGCATGAAATTGAATAAACTGACCTTTGGAAGCCGAGCTCGGATGGAAAAATAATTTGCAGCGAAATTTATTTCTCTAAACCAATCCCTGAACTGTATAGGATGAATCGTAGGATAGATGCGATTTATCTGGTTTTGAACAAACCAAGGCAATCTCATATTACTAATTGTAATCACCGACATAAAATCATATTAATTCCAGAAGGAGATTCAAAAAGCCATTATCTACAGACCATTTCACTTCTCTGATAATTGTAATGATTTCAACAAAATAGTTTGTTGAAAACCCCATACCACTGGATTCGGCATAAATGAAGTTACCCCAAAATGGTCTCTACAAAGAAAACTCTACCACATTGTTTATGGGTAAAATCGTTTCGCGATTTTGGTAAATTCGATAGGTGAGTGAGAAACCGGGTTTAAACCCTAAACAAATGTGCTTCACGTGAGCACTTCTAGATTCGAGAGATCAATGCAGTCCAAGTCCGGCCTAAACTAAGAAATGGTCGTTCCACTTGCATCGGTCACAAAGTGGAGGAGAAGGGTTGATTTGGGGAGGGAAGCAAAGAAAGGTGTTGAGACTAGAATACTCGGGAGAGTAGTGTCTCAATTGTATCAAAGTGAAAGCCTAAGCTTGCAAGAGATGAAAGTTTTTGGAGAGCTTGCAAAGGTTTTCTCTTCGAGAGTGTTGTGTTTTTCTCCGACCGAGACTTGTTGTCCGGTGACCTATTTATACAAGTCGAGATTGAAACGTACCCGGCTCATGAAGGAAGAGAGTAAAGGGTGAAATAATGGGAGGAGGTGGTAACCGCATGGTGTTTATGGGTGAAAACGTTTTCACCATTATTTCCTCATTTATTTGACCTCTTTATTCCTATTCACGCTTTCTTAATGTGAGCGTAGGTACGTCGCATGTCAGACCGCCAAACCAAGACCCTGGAAAGCATCCCCGGTTGTGTTGATGTCTCGAGTGTTGGTTGTACCTTGAGTGCAAGTGGTGCCGCTAGTGGCGCGTGTGGCATGCCAATGGCATGTGCGAATGTCTTTGTTGCGGGTTGCACCTTGAGTGCAAGTGGCAATGCCGTGAGCTGCTAGTGGCGTGTGTGGCATGTGCGTAAATGCCTTGGTGGTGGGTTGCACGTTGGAGTGTAAGTGGCAATGCCGAGCTGCTAGTGGCGTGTGAGGCACGTGCCAATGGCATGTGCGGAATGCCTTGGTGGTAGGTTGCACGGTTTGCGGGATTAGGCTACCGGCGTGGGTTTTGGCATGCCAATGGCACATACGGCCAAGTTACTTTAGGTTGTACCGGCTTGCAAGTTAGGCTACCGGCGTGCGTGTTTGGCATGTGTCAATGGCACGCATGGCCATTAGGGCCACGGCTAGGTAATGAAAGCTACCAAAGAACGTGTTGACATGCGCCAATGGCATTGCTCCACGGCCCGTAGGGCCACGGCACAGTAAGGAAAGCTACCGGCGGCGTGTTGGCATGTGCCAATGGCACGCTCGGCCAATAGTGGCCACTACCGTAAGAAAAGCTACCGGCGATACGTGTTGGCATGTGTGCAACGCATGCGTGCTAATTTGGCTTCAGGTTGCACGGTTGGAAGCACAGCGCTGCACTACTTTGGCACGGGCGCGGCTAGGGCCAAGGTAAGGTGTTTGGCTTGGCGTGGTGTGACCGGGGCAGAGTGCGTTTGGCATGGCGCGGCTAGCTTGGGCTAGGTGTGGGCGGCATGATTTGCTATGGCACAGAGGTGCGGCTAGCATGGTTGGCATGCTTTGGCGTTTGGTGTGACTAGTATAGCTTGGGCCAAGGCGAGTGCGTTTGGCATGGCGGCCGTTTAGGGCTAGGTGTGGCTGGCATGATTTGCCATTGGCACGGAGGTGCGGCTAGCATGGTTGGCATGCTTTGGCGCGTTTGGTGTGACTAGCATAGGCTAGGGCCAGCAGAGAATGCGTTTGGCATGGCGCGGCTATTTCGGGCTAGGTGTGGCTGGCATGATTTTCCATTGGCATGGAGGTGCGGCTAACATGGTTGGCATGCTTTATGGCGTTTGGTGTGACTAGCATAGCTTAGGGCCAAGGAAATGAGTGCGTTTGGCATGGCGTTGCTAGCTTGGGCTAGGTGTGGACGCATGATTTGCCATTGGCACGGAGGTGCGGCTAACATGGTTGGCATGCTTTGGCGCGTTTGGTGTGACTAGCATAGCTAGGGCCAAGGCGAGTGCGTTGGCATGGAGCTGACTAGTTTGGGCTAGGTGTGGCCTTGTGATGATTTGCTATTGGCACGAGAGGGGAATTAGGGTTTTGTTCGTTGTAACCCTAATTTGAAAAAAAAATACCCCTATTAATTGCGACTACATGCATTAATATTCTAATAAATATTTCACCGGTGACATTAGGTTATTCGGGGTTTTACGATTTTACCTTTGTCTAAAAACCACCATCAACACACTGTATCAGTCTGGATTATCGCTTGAAGTCCCATTACAACATGAGGAGGTAACTAATCTAAAAGTAGTCTACAATGATAGAATGATTAGTCTTCAGATCGAATTTCAAAGAGATATGTCTCTCATGCTTTCTAATACTACCTTCATGAGCTAGTTAGATGAATAGCAGTTTTATTGATGTTGTCAGAAGGTAGAGTGCAATCTTCAAAGACCCATTGTTCATTGTAAAGCATATTTCGGCAATCAAAATAAAGAAAGCAATAATCCAAGTTTTCCTGGTGATAAGTCTCTGAGAACCACGAAGTCATAGAATGAATGAGGATTAACACAATCAAAATACTTCCCAACCCAATTCCACTATTGCAAGCAAAAGAGCAATTTCAAAGTACATGGTCAAGAGATTCAGTATGCGCACAACAAAAACAACATCTGGAAACCATATTTTAGCCTCTAGCCTTCATATTCTCATCAGTAGCACATATATGTGTGTATAATTTCCAAATAGTATTGTATATGGATGGATGAATCCAAGTATTCTAGCGAAGTTTATACAATCTGGAATTATTGCCTTTTAACTCTTACGTTATTATAAGCATCCACAGTTTTAAATCTCCATAAAGTTTAACATTCCAAATTCTCTTATCACTATTCCCACCAATAATAGGGAGATCATCAATATCAATTATATTCAGCAGAGAGCTAAGAATCAACCAATTGTCGTCTTGAATCAATTCTTGAACTTTCATTTTCGGAGGTACAACGTCATAAAGATATGAATCTTCTCACTTCTCCAAAGAGTGTAATCTGCAAGCCACCTATCATACCAAACAGAAATAGAGTCACCTTTTGCTATAATCCATCTTGTATCCTCTCAACACAATCCATTAAATTCCAAGCTAGATAGATGATTTTGTATAATGACAAATCCATATATTAAGAGAATTTTGATATGTGTCTTTGATGAAAAGTAAATAAATCGCCTTTACCTGTCCTACTCGGTTGGGATCTTGGAACGAGGAGCAACAAGTTTGGACTTGGAAATCGCTAAAACTCCTGGCCTAATACTGGAATCTATTTATTAGAGACGTATATATTTGCTGCTCATAAATCATTATGATTTGTACCTATTTAAATTTAAATTTAAAATTTTAATAAGATATCATGTAATTAAGTGTGTACTATTGTTATATTGAACATATTTATCGTGGTATTTTAAAGGTTTTTCTTTTTTTGATAACTCCGCTTGAGGTGTTATGAAAATTATATTTCTCGATTTTAGTGCATCCAAGACCAACTCGGAAAAATCGTTAACTCGCTTTGCTCAAAAATTGGTCCAAATCGGCAGAATCGTCGCCTTAATCGCTAAAAATCGAAAATGGCTTGGAATCGAAATTGCACCGGCCATATAGCATGTAGCGATTACTCGGCAAGTGTCGGCCTTGGAGAGCGATTTTGACTACACCGCACATTCACCGTGAAGAATTCTCTATAAGAGTCTCACCAAAGAGACCATTGTTGGTATTTTTAAGATTTCTTATACCTAAACCTCCTTCGTATAGAGGAGTGAACACAATATCCAAATCGAGATGGACTATTTTTCATCTTTTCGGAATCTCTAGACCAGAGGATAAAATTTCTCATAATCTAAGGAAACACTAATCAAGTCGTGGTGAAACCGCTTGATCCCAATGAATTAGTAAATGAATATGCGCTAAATAACGGTGAAGAGGGATCTTACCGCATAATGAGTACTCTTGCCAAGACCATTGATTTGCATTGTATGGAGGTGTTTAGAATTTGGAAGTACTTCTTTAATGAAGCCAACATATACTTTCCCATGCCAAGTGAAAAATACTGGTACAACAACGCAGACCCAACAATCTGCTTTGGCAATCCGAGATGACTTACTCCAATATACATTCTAGAGAACCAACTAGAGCGTTAGACTAAATCTAAAAAAAATATATCAAAGAGTTTATATCTCTAACTCTTAATTCAATGTCTACGATCACAGAACAGAAATCTGCGAGCACGATTGAATATAAGATGAAGTAACTTGAACGGTATCAAAGACCAATGTTCAGTCGAACAATCAATTTGTCCAACAACAAAGGTTGGATTTTCCAATTGATTGATTCGACACACAACCTATGATATTTAAATTATATAACAAAATATAATGCGGAAAAAGAAATAACAGACACCGAGAATTTTGTTACACTAGGAAAAGCAGCAAATGAAGTAAAACCCGGGACCTAGTGTAGCTTAGAACACCACACTATGTTAAGCCGCTACGGACACTAGCCTACTACCAATGAACTTGGATTGGGTGTAGTTGAACCCTAATCAATCTCACATTGATTCAAGGTACAGTTGCGTTCCTTACGTCTCTGATCCCAATAGGATACTACGCACTTGATTCCCTTAGCTGATCTCACCCACAATTAAGAGTTTCTACGACCCAAAGTCGAAGACTTGATAAACAAATCCGTCTCACACATAAAAGTCTATAGAATGAATAAATCTGTCTCCCACAGAAATACCCAAGAGTCACTACAAGAAAGTGAATGTATTGCAACATGTCGTTTGTGCGGCAAGAGCCAATATTTAGTGTGTCAAAATCCTTTTTCCACATCAAAACCGTTTGCCACACACTGTGGCAAGAAACCGTGTGACAAAAGTTATTGCCACACCTTAGGTGTACTTGCGAGCAATATCTTAGTTTTCAGCCACATTAAATGGTGAGGCAATAGCATGAGGTAAAAAGTTATTTTTATAAAAAAAATTAATATTTTATGCAAAATACGGTTATTTTGTTTGTTTTATTTATATAAATAACACAATTTATTTCCTTTTTTTAATGTTTTATTTCATTTTGTACAGAGAAATTGAGTATCAAAATTCTTATTTGATGAATTAGCTTTATTTCATAGAAAACTTTTGATACACATATACAATAAAATTTAATTACAAATACAAAGCAGACATAATGATGAAGAACATCATATGAAAACAATAACGCCACCACTTAATAGTTTACACAAAAAAGGAAGAAAAAGAAATTTATCCCCGGTCTTCTTCTCTACTTACCTGCAAACCCGATCTTCTTCTCTACTTCCGCAAAAATCAATGTTCAAGGAAGGAAGATAAGTATTTTTAGAATTCGAAATCGTTCCTGTATTTATGGAAGATATGAGAATTACCTAGCAATGGAAATTTCCCCAACTTGATTAGCAGTACCCACTTAGGCCCTGAAAATTAACCAATTTTTATTAACAATATAGGTCAAGTAAAAAAAAAAAATGAAAATGAAAGGGAAAATAAAGTTTGAACATTATCAATCTAAACAAACAAAGAACTCTTTTATGTAAAACAAAAAACTCCTAAACAAAAATTAGATCTTAACAACACAACTCCTTAACTTCATAA
>JAJJWW010009422.1:0-26541 GCA_023531295.1 Papaver armeniacum
TTAGTGATGATGAAGGAAGATCCGTCCATGATTCTCCTAGAGATGATGTTGAGAAAGAGGTGAAGTATTAAGCCGGCGGGTCTCTGATGTCCGATGTCTCGATCCCAGGATGGTCCTACTCTACGAGGTTGGAACTCTTTAAGATGTTGTCTCTTCTTTGGTTTTCTATTTCCTCTTTTACATTAAACATTTCCATCTTGCTCTTTGTTCGGGTGGCTCCCAAGCTTGGGAGGAAAACTTTGATTTTGATCATCCTTTCAATTTCTGTGCTTAAGAATAACATAGTGATTCGACTTTATTTAATCTTAGCGTGTTTTCATATATCCGACGGAGGGGTGGGAATCATATAGGTTTTAGTATTCCCATACTTGCCTCTTGCCACCTCAGGGGAAGTTTGGAAGTTTGTTATTTTAGGTGTCTTTTGAAATACCAATATTCTCGCTATTAGTGTGTGTGCGAAGTTATGTCATGATTTCTAAGGTGTCTATTATGCGAGATGTGGATTCAACAATCGATAAATATGATAATTAAAGTTAAACACATGCTCGCTATTAGTGTGTGCGAAGTTTGTATGGAATCCGATGCATGTGATTTATGCGATAAGTGGGTTCGGTCGCGCAATATGTGCGAGGAAGCGGAGTTTCTAAGGTATGGTTACATAGGTGTTCCACGGCATGATGCGATAGTTGGGATAATTTAATTTGTAAATTAGATACTTAGCTCGTGGGAAGTGTGCCTCTTGTATTCCTCCCGCGACCCTTTTCCTTCCTCGCTCCTTTTGCGCTCCTCGTGTTTGCATGAGTTTACAGGTCTTATTTTCCTCCTAATTAAGGTCTTACTGCCTTCCCCCATATAAAGAACTTAAAGAGCTTATGGATGCCTTGGGTAGTGTCTTCAATATTGGGCGACCAAATCTCAGTTCCATGTGCTCTTGCGAGTAATTGGCCATCGATATCGCCTAAAGCGTGTTAGTATTTTGACCTCCTCGGGTTTTGTGCGACAATATACCAGGCCTTAGATACTCCCATGAGTAAGAAGCCCCAATACATTAGGCTTTGACACATTCAGCTCTCTCTAGTGGAGGGTGTCGTCCATTTATATTTCCCTGTGTTGTCCTTTCAAGGAGGTCACCCTAACCATTGCAGTTGGGCTCCTCCCTCAAGTATTTAACAATCGGTGTTTTTGTCGTGCTTTTTCGCCTATATGGCTAATAGACGCGAGATCACACCCTAAGTGGGGTTTCTTTGGACCGAATGTGAAATCCATGCCGGGCAATCTACTATGTCCCCGGCACGTTTGAGCACCCCTTTCCGAGGAGAAATTTTTTCGCTGAGTGGTTCGTTCTCAGTGGCCTCTAGTGCAGAGGCATTGCGCCCCAATAAGTAACTTCTCCAAGATGCCCCAATTTCGACGCGCGTTAGGTCTTAAGGGTCGCCTCTTACACTGTTGTGCGATCCTCAGTTCGCAGTTTGTGAAACTAGTTGACACGCCGCAATCATAGTCACATCCTCCATAGGTAAAGGGTTTATATAGTATCTTGTCGCCCCCTATTGAGGTCGTACGAGTGAATTTGTAGCTTTGTCGCGTGGACTTTGTTTCGCCTTTACTTGCTCACACGTAGAAAGTACTTTGCTTCATATTAAGATTTATTTGAGTCAGTATGCATTCCCTTTCTTTGTTACATCATTTTGCCATTTTTTAAATGATGTCTTTCACAGAATATGTTTCATCTCTCTCGTATTTAAATGTTATTTTTTCGATGTCCAATATCAGATTTAGCCTCTTGTCATGACTCCTGTGATTTCTCCTTTGTTTCCACTGTTGGTTGGGTGATTGTCATCACTATGATTTATTATCTTGCCACAATGTGTCTTCCACCTTAACACCAGTTATCTCAGGCTTTCACCTGCACCCTTTTCAAGTTGAATAGAGTATTATTACTTTCCATCTTGATTAATTCAAGCTGCGCATGAGTACTTATAAATGTTTCTCGCGAGGTGTCATGTGTCTCCCTATGATGCTCACGCTTTGTTGCCTTATCCACTTATATTGCCTTCTCGGTGAACGGTCTTTCTGACGTATTAGCCTTGCGAGACCTTCTATTTTTCAGTTTTTTTTTTTTCTTTTTGCGCAAACTTGCCTTCGCACTTGTCTTTTTAGATTCGGATCGAGTTTCTGCCCTTTGGCTCACGGTTTTGTCACGGAGTTCTTTCTTCATCGACGGGCTCTTTTCTTCCACTTGTATTACATTGACCATTAGCCTCTCTGCCCGTCTATCACCCTTTACATTTTGTCTCTGTTTTTCTTTTAGCTTCGCCTTCCCTTCATACTGCTTGACATCTGCTTCATTACATCTTTTCGCATTGACACAATCCCCCACGATCTCTCCGATTCCTGATGGCATTGGGAATCAAATTAGTCTATGGAAAGTTGACGCCACTCCCATGACTCCATGTATCCAGGGTCTCCCGATGAGGGCGTTATATGGCGAGTCTACATTCACGACCCAGAAGGTTACCACCGTTTTCAGGGTTCCAATGGAATGACTAGGGTGATCTAAGCCCTTTGGCTTTTACGACACTATTGAACCCGTAGATTGTGTATGTGGAAGGGGTTAGGTCAGAATCATTGTATCCCATGGTTCTGAATACATGATAGAATAATATATCAACCGAACTCCCCGTATCCACCAAAATCTTATTAATCGTCCATGGTCGTCCTTTCTCATCTTCACTTTCTTCCCACTTTGAGCGTGGTTGCATAGTCATGGACGTGACTACTAAGGGGTCTGAATGCATTCCTATTCCCGCTGTTTTAAAAGAGATTGGTTGCTTTCATCATTCCTCAAATACACGGCTCTTGGTTACTAGATGTATCTCTTCGCCGTTTCGATCCCTTTTGTAGTCTCGTCTTAAAACATTGTCGTGGAAATAGTTGATATCCTTAGTGGAGTGGATGATTAAGTTTATGTTCCTTGAGTTTTGCCCAATCTCAATGCGATGGATGGTAGATGGTTGTTGTTATGGCGGTGCCCTTGGCTGCTCGCATGTTTCTAAAAACTATTTCATCTTCCCTCTTTTAATTATCCTTAACAGAATTCGTCATATGTTTTTTAAAACCACAGTCCCATGACCGTGGAACCGGTGGTATGCGTAGAAATCTCCTCCTCCTTGTAGGGGTTCTTTCCCAATATTCCCTGGTAGTTCTATTTCCTCGATTGGTAAGACTGTTTTCCTAATTTTTTCTATTGGGGTGTTTAGCCTGGGGAGATTTACATCATCGAATGGTGGGTAGTTCGGTCTTCGCTCAAACCTTGGATTATTATTATATCCTGACCGTCGGTCATTGTTAAATCGACCTCCTTGATTGGCATACCTCCTTGCTGGGTAGTTGTACGCATGACGTCTTTCCTCGTATTCTCTCTGGAACCACTGTTCATCTTTGCTTGACAAGGCTACCTCCTTTGGTGTTCACTTTCACTTGTATTCCTCGTTAGCCACTTGGGAGGCTTTCCACATTATTGTTATTCGCGACATAAGTGTCGCGCTTCCCTCCCTTCGCAACAGTAATGGCCATCATATTATCGTTCATCTCTCTCTTTGTTTCTCTTTTAAAGCTATGAATTCTTATTGATACTCTCTCAGTTCTTGCATATCGATTTTGTTTAACAGTCGGAATATCTCTACGTATAAGAGTTTTCTAGGGTATAGAGCATTGACGGCGAGGATCAAATATCGCTCCTGAGACTTCTCCGGCTGATTCGCTGCACATAGTTCTCCATCGCGTCCAGACCGCAGACTCTCCCCATGTGCCTTCTTCAGGCTAAAGGCGTTTTCAATTTCTTACATGTTGATATTTTTTTCTGAGTTGTAATTCTTCTATTTTTATTATTAAAAATCAAATCTTTAACATATAATGTATTATTATTTTCTTTTCGAAGTGGCGATATGGTTAATACAGAAGATTGATTAATATATATATATATATAGAGAGAGAGAGAGAGACTTTCTGACATTAATACCATAATATTTTTGATTAATACTATAATATTTAAAAGAAATATTATATTTGCAATTAAATTTGCAAATATTATAATACTAATATTTGTAAATAATACAATGATATTTGTAATGAAATTTCAATTCTATTTAAAAGAAATGTTTACCTTAAATACATCCATAAATATTAGTATAATATTTGCACTTAAATCTATATCCTATTTAAAAAATATTTTTACTCTAAGATTTTAGATATATCAATTATCATCAAGTGTAGCATATTTTTCGAGAAAATTGTCTTTTGTCTTAAACTTCGTATAAAAAAGGTTTCACTTAGGGATAGGGGTGAGTATGGGCCCGTATGGACGGTTTTCACTTCATTCACATCCAATCTAATTCACTACGGATTTCAAATTTGAATTCAGCATCCAATCCAACATCCAAGCGGGATTGCATCAATGGATGTATGGATGGACGAATTGGATGGGTATAATCCAATGGATTTTTTTATAATTAAATTTTATATTAGAGAAATAAATACAAGTTTACGGATGGCTTTAGAAATAAGACTGTTTTATTTAAGGGTTTAAAATTGAAGTTGAGTATAATTCTTTGAAGTTATTCAAAATTTGAAGAAGAAGTCAAAATAAGATGTTTTTGGTGTACTTGGGATCAAGTATGTCCACGTATACATATATTGGTTTTGTATCTTGTAAGCTCATCAAAGTATGACATGAAAGGAATACCTAATTTGGCAAAAGAAAAAAAAAACAAAAAACCCACTTCATATTTATATCGTTGTATCGAAGAAGTTTGATAAAAAAATGAAGCAGGTATGGATGCCCAACAGTTTTCAAGGTTGCATCCAGGCCCGATGCATAATCCATTGGATTATAAAAATTCCATCCGCATCAACCCATTAGCAAACGGTTTGGGTACCCACCGCATAAAAACACATATGGTCATGGTTAAATCCGCTGGATTTGGTCAAATGCTCACCTAAGTATGTTCGGAAAATGGGTCATTTGTCCAAATATTTTTAAAACATGGTTATAATGGACGAGTAAAAAATTAGTTTGGTGAAATGGACACCATAAAAATAGCAAGAATGAAAGCTGGATTCATCCTGGATTAAACTTAAAAAAGAGCGAGGATGAAATCTGGATACATCCCGATGTAAATTAAGAATAAGAAAACATATTTGAAAATGGGTAGGATGGTGTTTACATCGACTATTTCTTAATTTTAAATCCATTTAAACATTATCAAATTTTACATGTCTTTTTCACTAGGAATTGTCTTTATTGGGTTAATTGCCCAATTTTGTGAAGTTTGTTCCCATAAATGGAGGCTCCACGAGAGATCTGGTGTAGGTCGTACCCGTCCTATAGTCCTAGATGCACAACATGTATGTCTTGTGTCATACATGTTATTTGGAATAGCTAAACAAAGTAAATAACAAAAAGGGATTTGTTTGGTTATAAGATAAATAAAAAGAAAATAAGAAGAAAAGAGATGATCAAGGAATCCTTCACCGTTATCAAGCGATAGCCGGATTAGTATACTTATCTATCTTCCATTAGAACCATTCATCACCAACCGTAGAATGGCAGGGTACGCTTAGCTATTCCCAAAACTCCTGTATCACCGGATAACAGTACGTTTAGTCACCGGATTATATCCAACTGAGCCGCCTTGAGGTATGCTTACAAGGTGTAACTCGATCGAACGTCTTAGGGTTTCTGAATTTAGGTTTGATTCCAACAGTTAAACTCAGTACGCTCGGTTCACTTACTGGTGTTGTTTCCACACACGATTTCTTTACAAAATCCCTCTGCAAGGTCTCATGTTCTCTACTTGTGTAGAGATGCATGACAATTACGGATCGCTCAAATCTCTACTAGAAATAGAACGATCGCGCACCCAAATCAATCTAAGAATCAATCATAAAACCTAGATATAATGGAAACAAACAATGATGATTAAAACTTCAATAGATTTGTATTTATAACAAACCTTCACGCTTTGAACATTGAATTCATCCTTAATCAACAAAGGATTTAGATACTCATATTACAAAGAAGATGAAAAATGGTGGTTTCCCCCTAAAGGGATAAACCCTAGGTTTAGATATAGATGTAAACCCTAGCTTGAGATATGAGATCCCATGATATTATGATGAAAGGCCTAATACCTATTTATATAGGTTCAAATTGCTTGGCCATTAAGTATCTATGTCAGTTCAAGAACCGACTCGAAACTATGAAATAAATACCTAACCGTGAATTTTGGCCTTCAATAAGTATCCATACCCGTTTGCATTTAAATTTGATTAAATCCAATGAAATAAGTATGCATACCCGTTTGCATAGTTTTCATGTCTTGGTATTCGCTATAAACTTGTTTTGCCCACAACTTCTTCATCCAACTCGAATTACCTAACTATTTTTGCATTCTTTTCCTCTTTCAATTCTTTCAAGATGGTGATAAAAAATCCTGAATTTTAATGAGTTAAGCTTGTTCTTCTACTGTCTCTCTTGATTTTGAGCGTTTTGCTTCTTTAGCCGTGACTTCTTCCACTTCTCTTGAATTGGGCACTTGGATAATTGGAATACTTATATTCTTAGCTCTTTTCGGCAATTTGTAGCTCCTTTTTGGATGATTCACCTAATAGAGGAAAATAAGAGAAAACAAGAGTAATAATGCGAATATATGCAAGAATAATAGCTAAACAAGTATGGAATGGACACTAAAATCATATGAATTATGCACTTATCAACACCATATAACCAAGTCCAAACTAGACAGCTCCGGTGAAGCGCATGAGATAAATAAGTGAACAGGAGTTTCCTCCGACTATCATTTGCATAATAAACACCAAGTCAGATGCTTAAGACCGCATTCATTTTTTCTCTAAATGGTAACATTATATGTTGTCATTTTCCAAATGAACAAATTAATCCTAGAAACTGTTTTTAGACGCCATATTTCATTCGAGATTTTTTCCTAGTGTTACGATGTTCACGTGAGAGAATTCTATGTTTTTGATTTTTGTTGTAAATCCCCCATCATTATTTCCTATCCATCTCGGTCTATCCGGATCCGAAGTATTTATGTATATAACCTTAATTTTAGTTGCTACATTATTAGTAAAGACCGAGTCAATTAAACTAGTGTTCCATTTACCATCCACATCCATAAGGTCGGACACATAAGCGGATCTTGGATGGTTACGTAAAGTCACGTGTTTCACTTTGTCAAAGAAAATCCTTCTCCAACTAACTAAGCATGGTGAAACAAGTGTATTGTTTCTTGCCTCCATGTGGTTTCTTAATGCTAACAAGTGTTTAATCACTTACTCCATGTGTTTACCCCATGCTAACAAGTGTTAGAAATTTCTCCAAGTGTTTGGTTCTTTCTTGACACTTGACAAGAGAGGATACTTGAAGTTTAAGTATAAATAGGCTTCTAGTTTCATTCGTAGACATAAGAATAAGAAAACACAACAAGTCAATAGTAGTGAGTTTAGCAAGAGATAAAATAAGTATGGAGATTAAAGTTTGGAGAGTATTAAGTAAGCATTCAAATCTTTAATATTATAATGCAAATAGCTCTACTAATGGCTTTTTATTGGAGAGTATTAAGTGAGCATTGAAATCTAAAGATTTCTAAGTGACTACTTACCGTAGAGTTTGAGGTTCAAGAACGTGAAACTCAAGTGATCCAAGGTTCCAATTCATCCTTATTTAGAGAGATTACAAAGTATGAATTAATAACACTTCGCATTCCATATGTTCAAGCTTGCATATATTAGTTATATGTGAATAATGATACCAATATTCAATCCACATAGATTCTAGTAGAGATGTAAGAGAACATAAGATAAGAAAGAGTTCTTCTCATAGAGCTGAGATCCTAGGCAAAGGAATTTAAAATGTCTATAGGTATTTGAGATTTGAAATTTGAAATTTGAAACTTCAAAAAATGTTTCTAGAAAGACCTAAGGGATGATATTATGTTCCTACTCTTCAAGTTTTCTGGTTAGTAATTGACATATTTGTCTTCTAATTATTTTCATTTGCTTAAATGTAGATGGTGTCATTTCAATACAAAGCCCTTAAAAGAGCTCTGTGATTATAATAGTAATAAAGATGATATAAGCAGAAATGTTTTGTTTGGTGTCCACTTTGGTTCTTGGTGGTACATGGGTAAAAATAGAGAGTTTTCTGTACTCCCTTTCGGGACATTTCAATCTCAATGGAAAACCCAAATCAAAATGGCAGAATTTCAATTCATAAACCATTCTTCAAATACAATCAGTAACATCTTGAAATTCAAGTTTTTGATGCTTAAGATGTGTTATGAGTCAACTGTTGTTCTTATGATACAAAATCTTTGTATTTTTTCAATTCACTTTTGATGTACTTGAATCTGATATATATTATAGGGGTTCTAAGCTTTTGGTTTTGAGGGCTCCTATAGATTCAAGTTCCCCAAAGATAAGGGGATATTTCATCCATAATAATAAAAAAAAAATCTTAAATAATTAACCTAAAACAAAAAATTAAACCTAAACCTACTCATCCTATTTTCTCTATCTTAACCACCCTTTTTTGTTGCTTTTGATCGCATAAATACTTTAGATTTGATCAAATTAGGGGTTTTCAAATAGTTTTATAATTAGTTATGGTTGGGAAATATTGGTTTTCCAACCGTAAAATAATCTTATGGTTGAGAAAATATGAACTCCTAACCGTATTTTAACCTGGTTTTTTTTACGGTTGGGAGTTCCAACCGTATTTTAACCTGAGTTTTTTTACGGTTAGGACTCCCAACCGTATATGGTAGTTACAGTTGGGAAAATTAAAGACTCCCAACCGTATGTTAAATTAAAAAAAAAAATTAAAAAAAATAATAATTTCATTTTCATTTTCATTTTCATTTTGATTTTCAAACCCTAACTATAAATTAGTGTAACTTTATTATTAATCATACTTAATTTAGTTAAAGAGACAAGGGTACATGGGTAAAAACAGAGAGTTTTACTCATTTGTTTGGACCAATATAACCCTCCACGTTTTTAAGTTTCTGCTGTGTTTCCACAGGATTTCAGTGAATTCGAGAAACACCAAGGGTAGTTACATGATTTTTTTTTTATTTTCTGAAGTCATCGATCTTTTCTTCCTCCCCTCCACAACTTCTCTCCTCCATCTTCTTGATTTCATCTTTTCCATCAAAATCACCACCGTAAACTAATTCAGAGAAACCCTATCCACCACCTCTTCAGTAACCAACAAATTTTGCTTGATTTGCATTTTATTGGAGTAGTGACTAATTAAATACGTGCAACGCGTCATCTGCAACTTTCCTAATTAGTCGAGTGACGGATGTGGGGTGGCTTACCACAGGCTGCAGCCCCCAAATCGTAATAGCTTACTTTCACCTTGGTAATTCCCAGGGGAAAAAGGAAAATCCCAGGTCTAAATTTGGATAGCCCATACAAAAGAAAATCAAACTTGACGTATCTTGAAGAAGATCTAACAAACGGGAACATATATGTAGTTGTATGACTAAGATCTAGTGATATGCTACGAGAGTGAGGACACGTTTATATGCATGCATCCAAAGAATTAAATATCTTGCTTGTATGTGATTCAAAATCTTAAAATGCTGTGTATCCTTACGGGGACAAATATGATAAATTATAAATGTAACACTTAAAATGTTACTTACAGGGATAGACAGAAAAATGCCATATCTTATCATGATTATAAGCAAAAATTTAATTTTTTTTTATTTAGTAATTATTTTGCAAACCAAAGAGAGAATATAGAAGAAACATAAATTTAAAATATTTGACACATTGATAAGTAATATCTTATTTTTGGAAACCAAAAAATAATTTACAGAACCCCAAAAAAAAATGGCGGCCTACGGCCGCATTATCAAATTAATGTTTTGTGTTAATTTATAGTTTTGTTTGTGTATCTCATACATAGCATAACGCAATTGTAAATATACTCTATGGTAAATATATTTGATTCAAAAAATTTTGTGCTCTATAACGTTGCCCAACTTATACTCTTTAGATATTTTACTGTATTTATTTTTATCATAGTTGAGACGAATGAAAAATAGCCCACCTCAACACAAATTCCTGGATCCGTCGCTGTAATTAGTATATATCCTTGTATATGTTCTGTCGTAATATGTATTTATTGTGTGCTTGATGTACAATAGCTGTAGGATATATTGTTTCCTTTGTAAAAGATCTTTTTGAAATATAAATATACAATTCTTCCTTGTGGTTCTCATCCATTGAGAATTCACCCTAAACTACGAGTTCCACATGGTATCCCCTAGTTGATCTTAGGACCTAATTATCCAGTTCAATTTCTCAACCTTTTTTTTATCAACACAATCTTTTTAATGTCGATAGACCCCTCTTCCTCAACAACGATGAGTGGTTCTCTTTTATCCCCCAATATGACCTCTCCAGCTTGGACAGAGGCTCCTTTTGCTAGGCTTCATGGTGCTATCATTGAGAAGCTCACCGGACATAATTATCTTCTTTGGAAAGCTCAATTTCTCCCATATTTATAGGGTTATGATCTTGAGGGTTTTATCGATGGCTCTAACAAGTGTCCATCATCTAAGAGTGCAGACGGATCTGCTAATCCTCTTTTTATTTCTTGGCGTCGCACTGACAAACTTTTACTGGGATGGATCATGTCATCTCTCTCGTCATCGATTTTGGCAAAGGTAAAGACTTGCGACACTTCTAGTGCTATTGGAAAAAGCTTGAAGAACGCTTTGCATCAAAGATAGATGCAACTCTTATTCATCTCAAGTCATATCTGCAAACTGCCACCAAGGGAAGTTTACATATGTCAGATTATATTCAATCAATTCGTAACATTGTGGATTCTTTTGCTGCTAGCGGCCATGAGATCTCTGACACAAAGTTTCGTCACTATGTTCTTAAGGGGCTTGATTCGACTTATGAGTCGATAGTTAACTCATTGATTACCACTATGAGTATGATTAGTGCTGATCAGTTTGAATCTATTTTACTATCTTATGATCTTCGTCTTGACGCATAAAATAAGCTTCTTATTTCTCCACCTCAATCCAATATTGCTCGTAACAATCGTAACCGCGATTTTCCCATCACTGGTAGAACTGCTAATTGGAATCCAGTCACTATTTTCCAAATTTGTGAGAAGCCTTATCATGGTGCTCGTGAGTGCTGGAAACGCTTTGACAAGGACTTTTTCCTACCCCACCGTCCACCACCGAGAACCCTTCCCAAAAAGAGCGGAAGAACCTCCTCTTCAAGCCCTGCTGCCTATACCGCTGCTCAAAATGCTGTCCAGAATCAAGTTTATACATATGACTGACTCCCTGATTCCGGTGCTACGAATCATATGACCAATAACTTGAATAATTAAGCCCAAATTGCCAAAAAAGTTTCATCCTTTTACACTACTGAATCCCCCAAATTGTCCGGTAAGTCATCGATCTAACAGTACTAAACTTAATGCTCAAATTAAACTGATGAATCTAATCTCATTCAACATTTTCCACTTCATTTCCAAATTTAGTACTGTTAAAGGCGACGATAACTCCTCTCTCTAATCACTTCCAGAACTAAGTTTTGGGTCAATCATTACCTATCTTTTTGGGTAGATGATGGTGCCTTCGTCTACTTCTCCCTGGGAGTGCAGTAGGAGGTTTTGAAGCTGCAGGATAAATGAGCAAGTTTTCATTAGAAATGAAACATATTAAAGATAACAATAACAACTCATCAAACAAGTAAATTTAATCAAATTTCCAAACCTTGGTGAGGTAAATATGCTGGTTCGGGGGATGGTAAATTAAAAATGAACGCACCGAAGTTAAGCCCAAATTGCTAAAACAGTTTCATCCTTCAACAGTACTGAATCCCCCAAATTTCCCGTTAAGTAATCGATTGTCTAACAGCAAGTTTAATCAAATTTTCAAACCTTGGTGAGGTAAGTACGCCAGTTCGGGGGCTAGTAAATACGCCGGTTCGGGGGCTGGTAAATAAAAAATGAACGCACCACAATTAACCCCAAATTGCCAAAAAAGTTTCATCCTTTAACCCTACTGAATCCCCCAAATTGCCTGGTAAGTAATCGATTGTCTAAAAGTAATTTAATCAGATTTCCAAACCTTGGTGAGGTAAATACGCCGGTTTGGGGGCTGGTAAATAAAAAATGAACGCACCAAAGTTAATCCCAAATTGCCAAAACAGTTTCATCCTTTAACACTACTGAATCCCCCAAATTGCCCGGTAAGTAATCGATTGTCTAATAGTAAATTTAATCAAATTTCCAAATCTTGATGAGGTAAATGCGCCGGTTCTAGGGCTGGTAAATACGCCGGTTCGGGGGCTGGTAAATCAAAAATGAAATCACCAAAGTTAAGCCCAAATTGCCAAAACAGTTTCATCCTTCAACACTACTGAATCCCCCAAATTGCCTGGTAAGTAATCGATTGTCTAACAGTAAATTTAATCAAAAATTCCAAACCTTGGTGAGGTAAATACACCGGTTCGGGGGCTGGTAAATACGCCGGTACGAGGGGGGATGGTAAATCAAAAATGAACGCACTAAAGTTAAGCCCAAATTGCCAAAATAGTTTCATCCTTTAACACTACTGAATCCCCCAAATTGCCTGGTATGTAATCGATTGTATAACAGTAAATTTAATCAAAAATTCCATACCTTGGTTAGGTAAACACACCGGTTCGGGGGCTTGTAAATACGCCAGTTCGGGAGCTAGTAAATATGCCGGTTCGGGGGCTCGTAAATAAAAAATGAATGCACCAAAGTTAAGCCCAAATTGCCAAAACAGTTTCATCCTTTAACACTACTGAATCCCCCAAATTGCCTGGTAAGTAATCGATTGTCTAACAGTAAATTTAATCAAAAATTGCAAACCTTTGTGAGGTAAATTCACCGGTTCGGAAATTTTGGTAAATATCCGAGGTCTGGAGCTAGTAAACACGCCGGTTCGGGGGGGTAAATCAAAAATGAAGCATACGAAAGTTAAGCCCAAATTGCTAAAAAACAGTTTCATCCTTTAACACTACTAAATCCCCAAATTGCCAGTAAGTAATCGATTGTATAACAGTAAATTTAATCAAAAATTCCATATTTTGGTGAGGTGAATACACCGGTTCGGGGGGCTGGTAAATACGCCATTCGGGAGCTAGTAAATATGCCAGTTTTGGGGCTGGTAAATCAAAAATGAACGCACCAAAGTTAAGCCCAAATTGCCAAAACAGTTTCATCCTTTAACACTACTGAATCCCCCAAATTGCCTGGTAAGTAATCGATTGTCTAACAGTAAATTTAATCAAAAAATCCAAACCTTGGTGACGTAAATACACCGGTTCGGGGGCTGGTAAATCAAAAATGAACGCACCAAAGTTAAGCCCAAATTGCCAAAACAGTTTCATCCTTTAACAGTACTGAATCCCCCAAATTGCCTGGTAAGTAATCGATTGTCTAACAGTACTAAACTTAATGCTCAAATTAAACTGATGAATCTAATCTCATTCAACATTTTCCGCTTCATTTCCAAATTAGTAGTACATGAATTTTCATCACATTATGAAATAATCAAAACATAGAAATTTGCAAAAATAAATAAATCATGAAATTTTTAGTCTTCATTATTACCTGTAGTAGTAAATGCATAAATTCGTGTGTTGCTGATGATGATGATGATGAATAAGAATATTCTAATCTCTTTCATTCTTCTCATCAATAAAACAAAATAACGAGCAAAAGAAATCTTGAAAGTAGAGAAAAAGCTAAGATTTTGAGAAATGAGAGATCAGCAGTAAGTAAGACTAGTAGTATGAGAGATCTCTCTGAATGCTGCGAAATTATAAACGTGAATTTATTACGGGTGTTGGCTAGTCAATTAAGCCTACCTTCTTGTTTGCGTTTCTTAGCTTTCGTTTTGTAGTGTAACACAAAAGTTTCAACAACACTAGTGATTTTTATATTTACCTCACAGTAATTTTTATAAAATTACGTGTATGATCATATGTTCATCGGTGTCCTCTTAACTTGTATACCAGCGCACATGTTAAGGTAGGATAAAATATTACTATTTTATATTGGTTAGTGTATTTTGTATTGGTTGGCGTACTTATCGTTGGATAACTAAAAAATCTTGGAAACCAAATTTTGTTGTTCTTAGAAATGGAGATTTACACTTATACCCCTCAAAAGTTTACCATTATTTTATTTTACACCTCAATAGTGATGCACAATCATCTCATTCTCCATCAAATAAAGGTAAACCACGTCCCACCATTGATTCATCTGACCGATTGATGGTTGTTCACACACGTACCCGCCATAAGGTTGTTGAGGAAAACCATAAGGTTCCATGGAATATTGGTCATAACCAATGAATTGGTTTTGATTATACCCATGGAATTGGTAGTTATCATATTGTTGAGGTTGAAATCCGTATTGATTGTTCCAATATGCTCCGTCCATAGAAATTGGTACCTGAAACGAGATTCTCAAAACTCGGTTAGAAACCAAAGAATAAGAAAAAGTAAAACAAAACTAAAAACAAAAATAAGAAACCAAAAACAATTAACAATCTTTGCCTCCCAAACAACGGCGCTCAAAATTTGACCGGTTGTCCCGACACAAATATAAATTACACTTTCTTACTACTCAAAATATAAATATAGCAAGGGTAAGAAAGGATCGATCCCACAGAGAGGTCTAGGTTGTCAAATTGTTTAGGTTCCCTATAAATAACACCGGGGTTTTGTGATTATAATAAACTAAATAAAACAAATAAAGAAATAAGCAAACAAGTCAAATCAAGGATAAGAAAGTATTGGTTAAGGATTTCGTTTTCATTCACAAACATGTTTTCAACACAATAACTAGAATTGATATTTTAATCTCAACTTTTATCAAAGACCCTAGAATACCTTGATCGCAAGAATATCCCGCAAATCTCCTCATGTCATCAACAAACACATTAAAAGATGCGAATATGAATTCTATCTAAAAGAACAACCTAACGTGTAAAAGCACTAATCAAGTTTAATTCCCTAGATGCATTAAGTTCTATGAAATCAGGCCAATCAAAGCAATCAAACGTGGAAAGCGCACTAATCCGATTTAACAAAGGTTATGGTTCACATGTGACTACTAGGATGTATCACTACAAGCAATAATCACAATTATGCTACTTGTAATCAGGAATCTATCACTTTTGCGTATAATAAATCCCTAATCTAGCAAGAGAGATGAAAACAAACTCAATCGATTCGCGACTCGACTAAACAAGCATTCAAATCATGTAACAATATTAATGGTGAATCATAAACGATAATATGAGAGAAAACTAATTTATTGAATTAAAACCCATATTTGGAAATCCAACTTATTCCATAACAAATAATAAAAACTCTAGCTCATATTCATGGAGTTCATAACAAGAAGGAAGAAGTTTCATGTTTCTAAACCCTAGAACAAGAGTAGAGGCAAAAGAATAGAAAAGAGATCCAAGATATATAAGATATCCCTAAAGTGTTCTCAAACCTTTTTATACAACTCTCAACTCGCCCACGATTCCAAAGTCTCTCATCCCCATTAGTATGGCCACAACTCGGGTCCAAGTCCATATATGTCATGAATCGGATCGGATCGGATCGGATAACCGAGTTGACTACTTTGAATGGAAAATCCAGCAGAGTTACGTTTATTTCTCCACCATTTCAGCCTATTCGAGGCTTACCTCCCTGCACAATTCAATCATCCATTTTATCCTATACATACATCTAGAGAATCACAACCTAATTCCAGCTCATTGTATGCCAAACAACACCTTACTTCTCCATTCAATCTACCTCATGTGCATTCTCTGTACTAGCCCATAAGAAGTTTCCACTGACTTGCTCAAGCCACTCTTTGATTAATGCATATACGCAAAACCCACTGTTAATTCAGCTCACAACAATATCACTCCATGCGCTTCAGTTCAGATGCAACCCTTCACCGCACATCACTTGACTAGTAAATTGCAGCTCAATTCCTCCCAGATTCATGTCACCACTCCTCCTCACTGTATCCACGGGTGCTTCCTTCCGACTCTCAAACTCAGCTCCCCTTTTCTGCAGTTCAGACCTGCAATAGCACCATATTGCTGCTACCATCTCAGCACACCCAAACCATACACTTCCTTCCTTGTACATCTCGCCATCATTCCTCACAACACAAAGACTAAACTGGCAGCGCATTCCCTTCGGCGTAAACCACCAGTACCAACTTCCCTGTTCACTCTTGCATCCCCCGCTTTTCCTAATTCATTCATCTAGCCTGCAATACAACTCTGCGGCTTCTTACCATCAGTTATAGCTCATCTTCTTCCCCGACTTCCATGGGATCCACAACCTTCATAAACTCGAGCAAGAAACACCATCAATGCTTGCAAATCATGGCATCTACGCCCGCCGCTCGTAAGCCATTCCACCACCAAAACTACTCCATTACCAAGTACAACCTCACATCCTAATTGCACCAGAACCATCCATAATTTTGTTCACTGACTTATCAATTCAAGCCACGAGTTAATCCGTCTTCCTTGTCCGCATAATCAACATCGGAGTTGCAACATGAGACTCACAAACCCTTGTTGCAGCGCTTTGAATCTTCACAAAGATACCACAAATTCAAGGCAAACCCTAGTTCTATCTTAGATTCAATTCATTGAAACCCTTCTTTCTCTCCCCTCGTTCTTCCGAATAGAAAATCAACACAAATCCCTTGTTTCAATTCGCACTGAGATCCCCTTTTCTTAACTCTAATTTCTTGATTCGATTGAACACAGCAAAACCCTAAGTTTCTTTATCTCAATTTCTTCTCGATTCACCCTTTCTCTTGAACATCATCTCTGCCATGTCTGATGAAGAACAGTGTCTCTCTGCTCTATTCCCTTTCAATTTCTCAATTTCTCTCGGTGATAACTACGCCAGTCGTTCTTCCTAAAATCTCCGACAAAATAAAGCGTAATCAAATGAATGAATGAGAGTCTGGTTTCTCCGAATTTTAGTTATGGGGTAATAACCAGATTGACATTGGCACCCATGACTCGGATAAGGGTACCATGAAGTTGTTTGGCTTGTCGGTTTGAGTACCGACAAACCCTAGTTCTCTCATTCACTTGTCGATTCTGCGAAGCTAACGGTTTAATTCTCGCATAACTCCTTCGCACAACGTGGCTTTGCTCCAAATATCGCATGTAAATTGACCTTTTTTTGCACTTTACGCTTTAAATGAGTGATTTCTTCTCCTTTTGCTCTCGGTGACTCCATTGCACCTAATAAACTCAAAATCAAACATAAGATACATAATTTACAAGAAAACTCACAAAGAAAGCATAAACAATAGATAGATATAACGGTGTTTTACAACACCTATCAAATTCCCCAACACTTAGACTTTGCTAGTCCTCGAGCAAATCAAACAAAACAAATTCTAAAAAAATACATACAACTCCGTGTCGCACGAGGCTACGGTCACTTTTAGCATAAATAACAAGCCTTTGAACCCTAGGTATCCCTAGTGGACGAGTTATAGTCTCGTGAGGGTTTACTAGAGATATACCCACAAAACCTACTTTTCCAACTTACTAGTTCTCCGTAATAATAGCATCCAACGCGCTAAGAAGACATAGAAATTCTGCACACTAATCATAAGAAGTTAGACACATAAATGAACACAATCTCATTCTTAAAAGTTGAGAGAGAAATAACCATCCCTTCTCGACATAAATTCGGGTTCGGAGTGATCAAAAGTCTCGACTCGCCTCACAAGAAAGGGTTTTTGAAATTGCTCTCAATAATAAATAGCTTTTTATGGGTCACACATGTGTCCAGGTAGGAATGAAGAGAGAATCCTGAGACACGTTGAATGGTAGGAAGGTAAAAACCCTCCGAATTATTTTAAAAACCCACATCTTTTATAATTTTTTGAAAACCCATTTTTCTGACGATCTCTTCGAAAGGAAATCAACCATTTAACGAAGGTGGGAATATGCTTACTTACCTCGTTATCCGTTCGACGTGCAGCTAGCACCACTCTCACAGCATCCATATAAACGTCTTCGGTCTTCTATCGGTGCCTTCATCTTCGTCTTCGGTCTTCAACTCTTGATGATAACTCTCGAACTTCGTAGAATCTCGACAGTGTAATTTTTTTCCTCTAATTCCTTATTGCTTGAAACTTCATTATAGATATTCCTTCTTTCCATTGGCTTCATTGAAAGAATACAAAAATAAAAACGAACTATACAAACCCAAATTTTTTTTTTTTTTTTTAAGATAAGAAATAAAACAAATACAAAAATAAAAATAAAACAAAATAATAAAAACTATTAACAAACCTAAACATTTTTCTCTTGTCTCCCTTTTTTTTTTTCTAATTTTTTTTTGATTTATTTTCGTTTTTTTTTTTTCGTTTAATTTGAGACAAGAGAAAGTAAAATACAAATAAAATAAAAAAAATGTAAGTACAATGCCATTGTGTAAGTACTTTACCGCTTGAATCTTCACAACTTATATGTCTTGATATCATAGACTTCTCGAACTCTCATCCTTGATAATATTCACTCTTGTATAATAGTCTTCAACTTATAAAAATTCTGCTCCTTGTTTTGTTGCTATACTTGAATCTGAAATCTGCCCATTTCTGTATTGTTGCTTGTAAACCTCGAACGTGTTCAACTTTCCTTCGAATTTGTGATGCTCCTCTTGTTGATGATGATGGTGTTTCTATGGACCTGTTGGTGTAGAGAGAGATAAGGTGGATGGTGCTAACTGCGAACAAGATCACAAGTGGTATGTAAGTTAGCAATTCGATGTCACCAACATGGTTGATAAAAATATCACTCAAGAGATCAAAATAGTGCTTCTATGGTGGGAGGTTGGACAGCTCACCATTCTGTCCGGAATTTACGTACGGTGACACACACTCTAAAAGCACAATTTAGACAGGTACAAAGAATTGAAGGTCGGTGCCTCACATTATGTAACATGGGTAGTCTCCACTATGGGGATCACTACTCTAATACCGAATTCGATCTGCACCTTATTTGCCACTTGGCATGGTTAAATCCAACTTTAACTCTCATACAAGTAAGAAACCCGATCATGTTCTCTGTCATCTCTAAGTTCAGTCACTATTATGAGATTCTCGATGTAATCTTAGCGACATGTATACTATGTGACTCTAAACTAACTACAAGTTGGAGTTTTTATTCACTAATTTACACAAAAGTTGAAAATTTTCAAAAATTTACAACGCAAATGCTTAACCACTCCCCCACACTTAAACTTTACATTGTCCTCAATGTAAATTGAATCGTCCAAAGAAAGTCAAGGTGGGAAATCATATAACAATATGCGAAAAGGAAAAGCTAAAAAAAAAACAAGAAAAGAAAAATTAAAAGATAAGAGATACAAAACCTATGGGTTGCCTCCCATGTAGCGCTTGGTTTAAAGTCGTCAGCCCGACTATATCCTTGCAAGATTCATTCCCCATATACCAACAATCTGAAAAGTTGGGGATCCTTCCATAGAACCTGTTTTGCAAACACTAGCTTCACACAAATATTAGTACAATAAAGCAAAAGTGAAGCTATGAACCGATAAAAGCTTCCCCCACACTTATTCTTGTCCACACTTGGAAGTGTATAAAGAATATAGAAGTCGGGTACTTCCACGGTTTCTTGTTCCATAACCTGCATAGTATGAGAATCAAGTATCTCTAATGGCGGAAATCGAGAAACAAAGTCATTCAACAATATTCTCGAGGCACATACATTCAAACCAATAAGAGGTAAAGGAGAAGAAACAATAGGCAACGGGTTAGACAAACCTTGCACAATCTCTTGTATTACGGAATCCTCTTCATCCTTGAAAAACTCAAGTGAATTATTCACCTCATGTATATCGTGGTCCTCTATCAAACCTTGCAACCATTCTTCGTCCGTTTCTGCCGTAACCAAAGTCTCGACATAAACATCATCATTACAATCATGCACAAGTTCAATTGGGTCTTCCACAATATTGGTCATAACGGTCACATTCTCAACATACTCCTCTTTGTTGTAAGGCACATACCCTTTTGCGGATCCAAATTTTAGTATAAGAAACTTTTCTAGAACACTCGAAAATGCATCATCCTCAAGCTCCACCCTTTGAATAGGCTCTTGATCATTATTAAGATCAATGCTTGAGTAATCTACACAAGTGTCGACATAATCCTCTTCGTCTTCATCTTGATCCCAAAAAGACTCCTCGGAGATGTCACCATGAGTTGTTTCAAGCAATGTATCATAATCACCGTCACTATCATAGTCAACATAAGATTGGTCCTCGCTGAATTTAGTGTTGCTAATCTCAAACTCATCCTTTTGAATAGGTGAATGATCATTATTAAGATCAAGAGTTGAGTTAACTACACAATTATCAACGAAAGTGCCCAAGGATTGGCCTTTTTCAACATTAGCATCAATCAAATATTCATCACAGACCATATGCTCATAAGAATTATCCATATCTTCCTTGTATTGATCAATGCCTCTTCGCAAGTTAGACATACCTTCACGAAGTTCTTGGAGTTGCTCGTTTGTAGTCTCTTTTGCTTTTTGAAATTCCTCTTGTAAAAAGTTGAAAACTTGATCTATAAAGTTAGAGACTTTTTGTTCACGAACATAAGAATCCTCCCATCCTTGTGGTTGTTCACACACGTACCCGCCATAAGGTTGTTGAGGAAAACCATAAGGTTCCATGGAATATTGGTCATAACCAATGAATTGGTTTTGATTATACCCATGGAATTGGTAGTTATCATATTGTTGAGGTTGAAATCCGTATTGATTGTTCCAATATGCTCCGTCCATAGAAATTGGTACCTGAAACGAGATTCTCAAAACTCGGTTAGAAACCAAAGAATAAGAAAAAGTAAAACAAAACTAAAAACAAAAATAAGAAACCAAAAACAATTAACAACCGCTGCCTCCCCGGCAACGGCGCCAAAATTTGACCGGTTGTCAGCCGACACAAATATAAATTACACTTTCTTACTACTCAAAATATAAATATAACAAGGGTAAGAAAGGATCGATCCTGTGAGAGAGGTCTAGGTTGTCAAATTATTTCGGTTCCTATAAATAACAGGGGGTTTTGTGATTATAATAAACTAAATAAAACAAATAAAGAAATAAGCAAACAAGTCAAATCAAGGATAAGAAAGTATTGGTTAAGGATTTCGTTTTCATTCACAAACATGTTTTCAACACAATAACTAGAATTGATATTTTAATCTCAACTTTTATCAAAGACCCTAGAATACCTTGATCGCAAGAATATCCCGCAAATCTCCTCATGTCATCAACAAACACATTAAAAGATGCGAATATGAATTCTATCTAAAAGAACAACCTAACGTGTAAAAGCACTAATCAAGTTTAATTCCCTAGATGCATTAAGTTCTATGAAATCAGGCCAATCAAAGCAATCGAACGTGGAAAGCGCACTAATCCGATTTAACAAAGGTTATGGTTCACATGTGACTACCAGGATGTATCACTACAAGCAATAATCACAATTATGCTACTTGTAATCAGGAATCTATCACTTTTGCGTATAATAAATCCTAATCTAGCAAGAGAGATGAAAACAAACTCAATCGATTCGCGACTAGACTAAATAAGCATTCAAATCATGTAACAATATTAATGGTGAATCATAAACGATAATATGAGAGAAAACTAATTTATTGAATTAAAACCCATATTTGGAAATCCAACTTATTCCATAACCAATAATAAAAACTCTAGCTCATATTCATGGAGTTCATAACAAGAAGGAAGAGAAGTTTCATGTTTCTAAACCCTAGAACAAGAGTAGAGGCAAAAGAATAGAAAAAGAAATCCAAGATATATAAGATATCCCTAAAGTGTTCTCAAACCCTTTTTATACAACTCTCAACTCTGCCCACGATTCCAAAGTCTCTCAGCCCATTAGCAGCCACAGCTCAGGTCCAAGTCCATATATGTCATGGATCGGATCGGATAACCGAGTTGACTCACTGAACGGAAAATCCAGCAGAGTTCTGTTTATTTCTCCACCATTTCAGGCCTATTTCAGGCTTACCTCCCTGCACAATTCAATCATCCATTTCATCCTATACATACATCTAGAGAATCACAACCTAATTCCAGCTCATTGTATGCCAAACAACACCTTACTGCTCCATTCAATCTGCCTCATGTGCATTCTCTGTACTAGCCCATAAGAAGTTTCCACTGACTTGCTCAAGCCACTCTTTGATTAATGCATATACTGCAAACCCACTGTTAATTCAGCTCACAACAATATCACTCCATGCGCTTCAGTTTAGATGCAACCCTTCACTGCACATCACCAGACTTGTAAATTGCGGCTTAATTCCTCCCTGTGATTCATGTCACCAGCTCCTCCTCAGCCTGTATCCACCAGGTGCTTCCTTCCAGCTCTCAAACTCAGCTCCCTTTTCTGCAGTTCAGACCTGCAATAGCACCATCTTGCTGCTACCATCTCAGCACACCCAAACCATACACTGCCTTCCTTGTACATCTCTGCCATCATTCCCTGCCAAATACAGCACTAAACTGCAGCGCATTCCCTTGGCAGAAACCACCAGTACCAACTTCCCTGTTCACTCTTGCATCCCTGCTTTCCTAATTCATTCATCTAGCCTGCAATACAACTCTGTGACTTCTTACCATCGATTATAGCTCATCTTCTTCCCTGACTTCCATGGGATCCACAACCTTCATAAACTCGAGCCAAGAAACACCATCGGTGCTTGCAAATCATGGCATCTACGCCTGCCGCTTCGTAAGCCATTCCACCACCAAAACTACTCCATTACCAAGTACAACCTCACATCCTAATTGCACCAGAACCATCCATAATTTTGTTCACAGCTTATCAATTCAAGCCACGAGTTAATCCGTCTTCCTTGTCTGCATAATCAACATCGGAGTTGCAATACAGACTCACAAACCCTTGTTGCAGCGCCTGAATCTTCACAGCAGACCACAAATTCAAGGCAAACCCTAGTTTTGTCTTAGATTCAATTCATTGAAACCCTTCTTTCTCCCTGTTCTTCTCTGCAGAATAGAAAATCAACACAAATCCCTTGTTTCAATTCGCACCAGATCCCCTTTTCTCAACTCTAATTTCTTGATTCGATTGAACACAGCCAAAACCTAAGTTTCTTTATCTCAATTTCTTCTCGATTCACCCTTTCTCTTGAACATCATCTCTGCCATGTCTAATGAATTCAACAGTGTCTCTCCGCTCTATTCCCTTTCAATTTCTCGATTTCTCTCGTGATAACTACGCCGGTCGTTCTTCCTAAAATCTCAGGACAAAATAAAGTGTAATTGAAATGAATGAATGAGAGTCAGTTTCTCTCGAATTTCAGTTATGGGGTAATAACCACCCATTTACATTGGCACCCATGACTCGGATAAGGGTACCATGAAGTTGTTTGGCTTGTCGATTTCAGAGTACCGGCTAGTTCTCTGTTCACTTGTCAGTTCTGCGAAGCTAACAGTTTAATTCTGCATAACCTTCGCACAACGTGGCTTTGCTCCAAATATCGCATGTAAATTGACCTTTTGCACTTTACACTTTAAATGAGTGATTTCTTCTCCTTTTGCTCTCGGTGACTCCATTGCACCTAATAAACTCAAAATCAAACATAAGATACATAATTTACAAGAAAACTCACAAAGAAAGCATAAACAATAGATAGATATAACGGTGTTTTACAACACCTATCACAAGACTAAATGAGAAGAATGCTTCCAGTCAGATTAATTCCCTCTTATTTTAATTAACTCAGCAATTGAATTAAGTGGTGAAGAAACACGAGCGCACCCAAATCTTTTGAGAACGATTCAAAATGATCTCTTACACCTTTTAATTCATTATGAGAGTTGTTCTTTGTAATCCAAAATTTAATCCAAAATTCCATACCTTGGTGAGGTAAATACACCCCGGTATGGAATCAAAATGATTCCATACTAGGTAAGTAATCGATTGCCAAACAGTTTTCAAAAATGAACGCACGAAAGTTAAGCCCAAATTGCCAAAACAGTTTCATCCTTTAACACTACTGAATCCCCCAAATTGCCTGGTAAGTAATCGATTGTCTAACAGTAAATTTAATCAAAAATTCCATACTTTGGTGAGGTAAATACAGGTTCGGGGCCTGAAGCCAAATACGCAGTTCGGGAGCTAGTAAATATGCCGGTTTGGGGGCTGGTAAATCAAAATGAACGCACCAAAGTTAAGCCCAAATTGCCAAAACAGTTTCATCCTTTAACACTCATGAATCCCCAAATTGCACAGTAAGTAATCGATTGTCTAATAAATTTAATCAAAAAATTCCAAACCTTGGTGGCGTAAATACCGGTTGGGGCTGGTAAATAAAAATGAACGCACCAAAGTTAAGCCCAAATTGCCAAACAGTTTCATCCTTTAACAGATCTTGAATCCCCAATTGCCCATTAAGTAATCGATTGTCTAATAAAGACTAAACTTAATGCTCAAATTAAAGCGATGAATCAAATCTCATTCAACATTGTCCGCTTTGTTTCTAAATTAGTAGTACATGAATTTTCATCACATTTATGAAATAACCAAAACAGAGAAATTTGCAAAAAATAAATAAATCATGAAATTTTTAGTCTTCATTATTACTTGTAGTAGTAAATGCATAAATTCTGTGTTCTTGATGATGATGATGAATAATAATATTCTAATCTCTTTCATTCTTCTCATCAATAAAACGAAATAACGAGAGCAAAAGAAATCTTGAAAGTAGAGAAAAAGCTAAGATTTTTGAGAAATGAAGAGATCGCGGTAAAGTAAGACTAGTAGTATGAGAGATCTCTCTGAATGCTGCGAAATTATAAACGTGAATTTATTACGGGTCTTGGCTAGTCAATTAAGCCTACCTTTTTGTTTTCGTTTCTTAGCTTTCGTTCTGTAGTGTAACACAAAAGTTTCAACAACACTAGTGATTTTTATATTTACCTCACAGTGATTTTTATAAAATTACGTGTATGATCATATGTTCATCGGTGTCCTCTTAACTTGTATACCAGGGCACATGTTAAGGTAGGATAAAATATTATTATTTTATATTGATTAGTGTATTTTGTATTGGTTGGCGTACTTATCGTTGGATAACTAAAAAATCTTGGAAACCAAATTTTGTTGTTCTTAGAAATGGACATTTACACTTATAACCCTCAAAAGTTTACCATTATTTTATTTTACACCTCAATAGTGATGCACAATCATCTCATTCTCCATCAAATAAAGGTAAACCACGTCCCACCATTGATTCATCTGACGTAGATCGATGGTATATACAACATTCACATATTCAAGACTAAATGAGAAGAATGCTTCCAGTCAGATTAATTCCCTCTTATTTTAATTAACTTAGCAATTGAATTAAGTGGTGAAGAAACACGAGCGTACCCAAATCTTTTGAGCACAATTCAAAATGATCTCTTACACCTTTTAATTCATTATGAGAGTTGTTCTTTGTAATCCAAAATTTAATCAAAAATTCCATACCTTGGTGAGGTAAATACACCGGTATGGAATCAAAAATGATTCCATACTTAGGTAAGTAATCGATTGCCAAAGCAGTTTCAAAAATGAAGCATACGAAAGTTAAGCCCAAATTACCAAAACAGTTTTCATCCTTTAACACTACTAAATCCCCCAAATTGCTTGGTAAGTAATCGATTGTCTAACATTAAATTTAATCAAAATTCCGTACCATGGTGAGGTAAATACATCGGTTCGGGGGCTGGTAAATACGCCGATTCGAGAGCTAGTAAATATGCCGGTTCGGGGGCTGGTAAATCAAAAATGAACGCACCAAAGTTAAGCCCAAATTGCCAAAACAGTTTCATCCTTTAACACTACTGAATCCCCCAAATTGTCTGGTAAGTAATCGATTGTCTAACAGTAAATTTAATCAAAAATTCCAAACCTTGGTGACGTAAATACACCGGTTCAAGTGGTAAATCAAAAATGAAGCACCAAAGTTAAGCCCAAATTGCCAAAACAGTTTCATCCTTTAACACTACTGAATCCCCCAAATTGCCTGGTAAGTAATCGATTGTCTAACAGTAAATTTAATCAAAAATTGCAAACCTTTGTGAGGTAAATTCACCGGTTCGGGGGCTGGTAAATACGCCGATTCTGGAGCTAGTAAATACGCCGGTTCGGGGGTAAATCAAAAATGAACTTACAGCGAAAGTTAAGCCCCGAATTGCCTGATAGTTTCATCCTTTAACACTACTGAATCCCCAAATTGCCTGGTAAGTAATCGATTGTCTAACAGTAAATTTAATCAAAAATTCCATACTTTGGTGAGGTAAATACACCGGT
>JAJJWW010009423.1:0-74212 GCA_023531295.1 Papaver armeniacum
GGTAGAAAAGTGGTCTTTGTGAAAATTTAATTGGTCGACTGACACCTAAATTTCCCCTTACAATCCATTAATTGGTCAAATATACTAGAGCACCACTGCCACGGTAGGGAGGGCCGACGGAAGAAAAACGAAAAAAAATAACAATTTCCGCCGGGTAGGCACATATTACCTCCGTTTCAGAAAAGGCGATATTTTCATAGTTTTATTTTTTCCTAATAATAGGCCAAATCAATAAAGTGAAAGTATCACTTTTCCTGAAATAGAGAGAAATTGAAATGGTGAAAATATCACTTTTTTTGAAACGGAAAATTAGTCGATGCATAAACCAAAATATGGCTGCATAATGTGTTAAGTTATCTACCATTTCTTTCTACCACTCCCTCTCTACCGCGTGCATTAGAAATATGAAGATATGATACTCATGGTTCTCATTAGCTTAAGATATCTGGTCCATCTAATTGTGTATGTTCATGACAGCTAGAACTGAAAATAGACTTATCGCTATGCACTAAAAAATGAATCCATGAGTTAGATATACCATTGCCTTTGTCCTCCATCTGTAACAATAACAATGGTTCATTCATGATTACAATTAATACAGGACCATTACATTGAATGAAAATCTGGCACGAACCACGTACACACAAAGACAATCATACCCGAAATGGGTTCTATGATCAATGTATTTCACCGGCAAAAAACCAAAAATGAGGTTAATCAAAAATCTTAAAGGACAAAAGAATATAAAAAAAAAAAAATCCAAAAATGTTTCCAACGCTTCCTATCGACGTATTAGTGGTCGCTTTCTTTCTACGTCTCTTTGCACATTGAGAACGTGACAAATCATTTACGGTTGGTTGCTTTGTTTGAGCACCATCTATTTTAGATAAAAAAAACTCTGAACAATAAAGACTATGCCGACGTGAAGATGAATGTTAGGGAAATTGGGTGTCCGAATCTTTTGACGACCCTTTTGTGTGGTTTGACGTATTTACGTGGTAAAATACTAGCTTTCGGCTCCATATAACATTACATTAAATCAAAAGAAACTGCTGTCTTCCGACATCAAGAAAACATTCGTTAAGTTTTAGCTTCAAGAATGTACTGATTAGATGTTATAAAAAAGGAATTATTCTTTTAGTATATCTTTGCAAAAGAAGGAAAAATAAGGAGTAAACCAATAATCCTCAAGGAAAAATAAGGAGTAAACCAATAATCCTCCCTAATAAAAATTAATACCGCATGATGCCCAAAGCCTGGTTAGTAAATTCGCGAATTATATCCGTATAATTCGCGAACGTCCGTATAATCCAAATCCGTATGTATCGTCCTTACTTTCGAAACCCGGACTTAGATTTGCGAATTTCCTGCTTAAAACGAACTACATGTGTACTTACGAATAACCGAACCATGCGGTCCGTATAAAACTTTGTCATATCATCACTAACTTACCATTTTCAATCAAAAATTTTACTGCTAAAATCTTACGCGTGATGCCCAAAAATCAGCGAGATGGGGAGAGATTAACAAAAAAAATAAAAATATAGACAACAAATGTTAAGGATACAGCTATCAAGTGTAATTGTAGCTGATCCTCCTATGATTCAACTGTAAAAATTCGGTCTCTTCATGCCTCAATCAATGGCTTATTCACAGCTATTTTGATTCAATGTAAATTGTTATTCTCATTCATGTAAATCAAACCCTATTTAGGGTAATATAATCAGTATATAAAGTAATAGAAATCCACCAAGTATGTGTGGAAAACATTCACCAAAAACATTGTGTTCTTCGGAAGCTTGCAAGAGATGAAAGCCTTTTTGGAGAGCTTGCAAAGTTTCCTTTTCTGAGAGTGTTGTGTTTTTCTCCTGACCGAGACTTGTTGTCTGGTGGAAATAGGTAAGACCTATTTCTACAAGTCGAGATTGAAACGTCATCAGTGGCCTCATGAAGGAAGAGAGTAAAGGGTGAAATAATGGGAGGAGGTGGTAACCGCATGGTGTTTATGGGTGGAAACGTTTTCACCATTATTTCCTCATTTATTTGACCGCTTTATTCCTATTCACGTTTTCTTAATTTGAGCGTAGTGTACTGTGCATCTTTGTGACCGCCAAACCAAGACCCTGGAATGCATCCCCCAGTTTGTGTTGATGTCTCGAGTGTTGGTTGCACCTTGAGTGCAAGTGGCGCTGCTAGTGGCGCGTGTGGCATGTGCTAATGGCATGTGCGGAATGCCTTTGTTGCGGGTTGCACCTTGAGTACAAGTGGCAATGCCAGAGCTGCTAGTGGCGTGTGTGGCATGTGCGAAATGCCTTGATGGTAGGTTGCACGTTGAGTGTAAACGGCAATGCCAGAGCTGCTAGTGGCGTGTGTGGCATGTGCCAATGGCATGTGCGGAATTCCTTGGTGGTAGGTTGCATGGTTTGCAAGTTAGGCTACCAGCGTGGGTTTTGGCATGTGCCAATGGCACGTACGGCCAAGTTGGCCTAGGTTGCACGACTTGCAAGTTAGGCTACCAGCGTGCGTGTTTGGCATGTGTCAATGGCACGCACGGCCATTAGGGCCACGACTAGGTAATAAAAGCTACCAGCGAGCGTGTTGGCATATGCCAATGGCATGCTCGGCCATTAGGGCCACGGCCTGGTAAGAAAAGCTACCAGCGATGCGTGTTGGCATGTGCCAATGGCATGCGTGGCCATTAGGGTTACGGCCTGGTAAGAAAAGCTACCAGCGATGCATGTTGGCATGTGCCAATGGCATGCGTGGCCATTAGGGTCACGGCCTGGTAAGGAAAGCTACCAGCGATGCGTGTTGGCATGTGCCAATGGCATGCGTGGCCATTAGGGTCACTGTCTGATAAGAAAAGCTACCAGCGATGCATGTTGGCATGTGCCAATGGCATGCGTGACCAATTTGGGTCAGGGCCTGGTAAGAAAAGCTACCAGCGATGCGTGTTGGCATGTGCCTATGGCATGCGTGGCCAATTTGGGTCAGGGCCTGGTAAGGAAAGCTACCAGCGATGCGTGTTGGCATGTGCCAATGGCATGCGTGGCTAATTTGGCCTACGTTGCGCGGTTTGCAAGCCTAGGCGCGGGCGCCATTTTGGCATGGCGTGGCTAGGGCCAAGATAAGGGTGCTTGGCTTGGCGTGGTGTGACTAGCGTAGCTAGGGCCAAGGCAGGGTGCGTTTGGCATGGCGCGGCTAGCTTGGGCTAGGTGTGGCTGGCATGATTTTCCATTGGTACGGAGGTGCGGCTAGCATGGTTGGCATGCTTTGGCGTGTTTGGTGTGACTTTCATAGCTAGGGCCAAGGCAGAGTGCGTTTGGCATGGTGCGGCTAGCTTGGGCTAGATGTGGCTGGCATGATTAGCCATTGGCACGGAGGTGCGTCTAGCATGGTTGGCATGCTTTGGCGCGTTTAGTGTGACTAGCATAGCTAGGGCCAAGGCAGAGTGTGTTTGGCATAGCGTGGCTAGCTTGGGCTAGGTGTGGCTGGCATGATTTTCCATTGGCACATAGGTGCGGCTAGCATGGTAGGCATGCTTTGGCGGGTTTGGTGTGACTAGCATAGCTAGGTCCAAGGCAGAGTGCATTTGGCATGGCGCGGCAAGCTTGGGCTAGGTGTGGCTGGCATGATTTGCCATTGGCACGGATGGGAATTAGGATTTTGTTCGTTGTAACCCTAATTTGAAAAAATACCCCCTATTAATTACTGACTACATGCATTGAATGTTCTAATAAATGTGTCACCGGTGACATTAGGTTATTCGGGGTTTTACGATTTTACCCTTTGTCTAAAAACCACCATCAACACTAGTAAGCCAATAAATCTTCATCTTCGCAAAGCTTTCAGTTCCGCCATATGATCTTGAAAACAAAAACGAATAGAAGGACCAGTACTTGATGCACGTCTTGTAGTATCAACACCAAAATGATAATGCATGTAGAATACCACTAGGATTGCTTGCAACTTCCCTTTACATGGCAATTATATATGTAAAACTATTTGGCAAATCCTAAACAATATGGATTTGACTGTCTTGTTTACATATTGATAGATAAAAAAAAATATCCGGAGATATGATGTAGTTTCGAAAATATAAGGTTGAGGATAAATAAACTCTCATTGACCCAATCAATTCCAATAATGATAAAAACATACGATGTGGTTGTTTAATTACGACATTTTCGAAAGACGAAAACACCATGAAATATTGCCGAGGGAAAACAAGATAATCAATAAAAATTAGTGATATCCGAAAATGAAAAAATATTGATGAACCAAACATGAGTTCATGGAAACAAAGGATTAAAAAAAAAAACTAAAATATGGGATTTTCAGAAAGAAATCCTTGATAGATGTGGTATAAGGATATATAAAATATTGACCACGATCTTTTAAAACGACCAGCACTCAAAACTCAAGAACCAAAGACTTGAAATTGATATAGGTTTGTTTTAGGTAAACCTAATTGAAATGGACTTAACTAATATGTTAAAATAAAATCAAATATGTTTGTGTAAACATATAAACATAAAAGATGATTCGATCTTAAAACAGTGATTTAGCGAAAAATGCAATGATTAGAAGAAACCATTGATCTTGATGATTAGAGAAGAAAAAATGATGATTTCAAGAAAAACAACGGTGAAATACTCATCTAAATATGTAGAATCTTCTGGTATTTAGGTGAGACAACTATTATAAAAACCACAAATAGTAAAAGAAAACAACATCATCTATGGAAGCGGAAGCAGACGGATCTTTTCCTGCTCTGTACCATCATAAAATATGAATCGTAAATCAGAGGGAAAGAGAACACAACGATTAGAGTGGTTCGGTCACTTGACCTACGTCCACTATGAAACCCCATATTGTTGAATTATATTTAAAGATCTCAATACTCAGTGAGACAGATTTACTATCACATAGATATCTTATTTATATTATAATAGGATACAAAAATAGTAAACCTAAACCCTAGAGGATAACAAACTATCCTGACTAGGTAAACCCAACTTCAATTGAAAATCAACAACCTTTTCACAAAAGTTGATTGTGTGAAAAAAGAGAAATTTGATTCGAAACTCACATCCATCCTTTACATAAAGCACTGAGAAGATTAAAATCCAATATTCTTCTCATGCATCTCTTTGCTCTACTCTCGATCAAACTCTGCATCTCTTTGTTTCCATCTATTTGAAAGGTTGTAGTGGTGCATGAGGTATATATTAGAAACAGTGAATTTTATACACAAAATTGGTCAATTAACCCAATAACGACAATTCCTAGGTGAAAAAGACATGTAAACTTTGATATTGTTTAAATGGACGAGAATGTAAAAATAGCCAGGATGTAAACAGTTTCATCCTACCCATTTTCAAATATTTTTTTCTTATTTTTAATTTACATCAGGATGCATCCAGTTTCACCCTCGATATTTTTTAAGTTTAAGTCGGGATGAATCCAGATTCATTCTTGCTATTTCTTTGGTGTCCATTTCACCCATACTAATTTTTACTCGTCCATTCAAACCATGTTTTAAAAATATTTGGGAAATTGACCCAATTTCTCAATTTTATAACAATGGTAGATATTTTTGCTCCAATTTCTATTTGAAAAACCCTAATTTTCCCCAAAGATTGACAGAAAAAGCACGTTGTTCTCTAGAAATTGTATAACTAAATACTGTACTGGCAAAGGTTTAAGTTTTATACTCCCTCCGTTTCTGGAAAAAAGATACTTTCACTTTTTTAAATTGGCCTATTTTTAGACTAAAATGAAAAAGTAAAAGTATCACTTTTCCAAAAACAGAGGGAGTATTTCGGTGATCAAAATGAAGAAAATGGAAAATAAGCTTTAGTAGATAATTGAATAAAAGATCTTATCCAATAAGAACAAATCTACAAGACATCAGTGCATGGTTAATTAGCTTTGTTTCACTGCAAGATATCATAGTCCCGGTAGCCAATCTCGACGGACTTAACAGTTTTTTTACATTCATATCAGCTAGTTGTACTTTTGGATAGAGAGTAGCACAGTGCACTCTAAAGTATCACTCTGCCTCCCTATTATTTTAAGCCCTATTATTTTAAGTTGATATTGAAGTCACGCATAAAATCAAAAATGCCCAGGCACACAAAACTACAACAAGTTCATTGATCTACCGTTTGGAATTGGTTGTTTTAACCCCAAATGTTCCTCCCGATTCTTAGTGTCCAAAATTTTGCAATTGAAAGACATCCATGGATTTTTAAAAGCCGTCGTGTCACGCTTCCTTCTAACCATTCCAATTGATTGATAAAAAAATCTTATTAATAAACTCTTTTAATTAATACTCAATTATTTAATAAACTCTCTTAAATAATATTTTTGGTCAGTCCCGGGACAACGTGCCAAATTAATAATTCGCTAAAATTATAAGATAATACTTTTTTGATTACCTATATAGGCCCCATATGAAATATAAATTAATAATGCATTATATATATATATATATATATATATATATATATATATTCAATACATTAATGATTTACGATTTTTTTTTGTAAAATGATTTAACAGTCTTTTTCTGTTTTTTTTTTTTGCTAAAATCAATATCGCATTGTATGTGATAGAAAACACTCATACCACATATTTCTTACCAAAAGTCGACGAGGTTAGATATTTAGAAGTTTAGAGTTACTACTATAAATAGTGCCTCCCAACTCCTCCTTCAATCATCAACCAACACATTACATATTCAAAACTTCTCAAGGAGAGAAATATAGAATTCAAGAAAGAAAATGGAAGGAAAATCACCTGCTCTCAGTGCTGTGATGGTTGGTGTACTCCTAATGGGGTTGTTCCTTGCGCAGACTCCAGTCGAGGCTAAAAGTTGTTGCAAGAACACGGCGGCAAGAAACTGCTATAACACCTGCCGTTTAACGGGCGCTCCTCGACCACTTTGTGCGCAAGGCTGCAATTGTAAGATTATCTCTGGGACCAAGTGCCCTAAAGATTACCCTAGACTAAACTCTCTCCTGAACACGGGTATGTAACAATTAACAGGCCATTAGGTATGTTTTTATAACCGATTAATTTCTTTCATTTAATCCAAGTTGTTTCGGACTCTGAATAGAAACTGACGAGGAAACCGACACAAAAGAGGCATATGCGACCAGTGACTTCTGCAAGTTGGGATGCACATCATCCGTGTGCAGTAACATAATGGCTCTCCACAAATCTACTGCGGGTAAAATGATGAACATTATTTTTTTCTGTTTGATCCTTCTTTTCTTTGAACAATTAAATATATATATATATATATATATATATATATAATATGGATGCCAAAATTTTCTCTTTTTTTGATACTAGCTAGTTGTGTTTTTTGGACTAGCAGGCCTTGTAAGTGAACTAGAAGAATCTGTGAAAGAAGCCGCTAAGAGTTGTGACAATGCATGCTTCCAATTCTGCAACGAGAAATCCGACTCTGCAGCTGTCGCCGCTATCTAAGCGAAACATGATATTATAATGTATCATGCGTGCATGGTGATAAATCAAGTACGAAATTGTTCAAAATGGATGTGTATGAACCGAGTACTGTATTGATGTGTTAGTTTTATGCTATAATCTAAGTGTTTCACCTCTTTCCTGTTAATTTAAAATAACTGTCATGCGATGACAGAGTAGTTTCCTAGTATTTACCTTGTGTTGTTTATTTCCGTTTGTATCTAAAAGTCCGGATTGTGATTGTAAGAACTACCATGATTGTATTGGCCATGGGCTCAAGTTAGTCATATGGACAGTGATGTATTAAACCTTGTTCTTATTGAATAAAATCCGTTTCTTAATTATCTATAAGAAGTAAAATGTATATCTTTCAATTCATGCTTGTTTAGAGATAAAGCATAAAACTAACACATCAATACAGTACTCGGTTCCTCCCACGCCATACAAAATCCCAAAATCACTTTCATCTCCAAAATCAAACTGTACGTACGTGGAGAAGTTATTTGATTAGAGCATAACTCAATTTGAAGGAGACGGATATAGTTAGCTGGGACATCCTATCGTGGAGAAGCTTCGTCGGTAGAATGGAAGATATCTAGTAGGTCTGTGCACTAAATGTCTGGTAGACCATTGCCTTTGTCCTCCATCTTGAAACAAAAATCTATGAGTACGAAACACGTACATAAAAATCTATGAGTATGAAATCTCGAGTCACATGATTTGGAACGAATATTAGCGTTCCTGATTTAGCAGCGCCATTAGAGCTTGCTAAATACTTTAAGAACGGATATAATCGTTCTTGATTTAGTGATGCCTGTAGTCGTCGCCAAATCTAATCAGAACCTTCAGTATCATTTCTCCATTTGCATGTGGCGAAGAGAGGTTGAAAGAAAGGACCACTAATACGTTGATAGTAACACGCTGTCGTTGCTATTTTGTTTATGTGGTTTTAATCAATGAGAACAAAACTCCAAATAACTTAATTTACCAAAAGAAGAAAAAATTAGCTGGTCCATATGTCGATGCATTAGAAATATGAATATATCGTATGATTCTGATGGTTGTAATTAGCATAAGATAAGATGGTCCATATATCTGCTTAGAGGGATTTAATTGTGTACGTCCGTGGAGATCTATTATTGTTTGCAAAATAGCACGTTGGATGCATGCATGCAATACCTGCTAAAAATGAAAATAGACGTATAACTGTTCACCAAAAAGAAAAATGTACACATTATCTGGATCGACCATTGCGTTTGTCGTCCATCTGGAACGCTATAAAGGACCACTACTTTGAAAGAAAATCAGGCACGTTCCTTCCATTTCTTGTCTTGGAACTAAAATCTCTGAGTATGAAACATGTTCACAAAAAGACAAACAAACACGATATTGACCATATGATCAGTGTATTTCACCTGCAAAAACCAAAAATGAGGCTAAGCCAAAATCCGAAAGGACAAAAAAGATATATATAATAAAAATCCAAAAAAGGTTCCATTGCTGCCAACGATTTCTATTTTCTTTTTATCCGTAAAAATGAATATATTGATCAAAAAGAGAAAGGACATCAAAAGGCTTGTACCTCCTCTAAAGGTTGCAAGGAAGAGAAAAGAGAGGTGAAATGACCGGAAGAAATAACAAAACTACGTCTGCAGTCAAAGAAAATCGAAATAAAACTTAGGCCAGTTAATTATTACATCATGAAAACTAGGAGACTCTAAATTTTTAAACACCAGGTACCAAGTGAATAAGGTATACTTGATCTTCTGACGAATAGCAATCTCACTGCTCATTTTATTCTGAAAAGCTCTGACATTCCCTCAGTCCATAAACACGAAATAATAGCAATTGCAATCATATGCCAAATCTGAAGTTGTTGAGTGTTCTGCAGAGAATCCTCCCTAGACATCAACATTGAGATTAAATCATCAGGCATGACAAAATTCCACTTTAACCTGTCCTTAAAATACAACAGCAAATTCTATTACCTGACACAAGAAGATGGGCACTCAATTCTAATGTGCAATTTTCAGTTGACATGATTCTTTGGTAATAGGAGAAGGTATTGAAGGGTTTCCACACAAGTTTTTTTGGAGGACTGAAGTCCCACCTATAAAATGAATTTCTTGGTCTCGTTTGTTGTACATGGTAAGCTCAATTCTCTTGAAATGTTGCAGTATAAAGGCATTAATATTTATCATTCTTGCATCCTTTGTGGAAATAGCTCATAGTCACAAGATCACATTCTACTATACTATAAGGTCGCCAACAACATCTGGATGGCTATTACGCTTGTAAACCTTTGGGCTTGGGTATTTCCATAGACAAATTCTCTTATTCCCATACTTGGTCGTGTAATTCCCTTTCAGCCACATCATAAATCATATGGGACTTAATTCCTGCTTTTGGGTCCTCTGGAGAGAAAGAAATCGTCATACTTTTGAAGATAATTACAGCTTTAAGACTTACAGTCAGCTAGCTACTGGAGATAATTAAACTATTGTCATATCTTGGTCCTCTGCTCTAACTTATCTTACATTGTAAACAATTGGAAAATGTATTTTTTTTCTCTTGTCTACCTTTGCTAGACTTTGTAAATTCTTATAGTGTCTAATAAAATCCTCTCTTATCATCAAAAAAATAAAAATAAAAAAGGATGTATTTTGTATACTCTAATATGAATAAGAAAAACATGTATGTTATTGGATGTACACTAATAATTTATTGCAGACCCATTTGCCTGTACTCATGTAGAAAATAAACTTACCAGGAGTGATTCTGCCTTTTTTTTTTATGGCTTGAAGCTAGACAAAACAAAAAGTTTCAAAAAAAAAAAAAAGTTGTTACATTATAGAATTGGTACCTATCACTTTTAGCTCCTTGGATGTAATGCCAACTCTAAGGCCGTAGCTCGCTAAGCTAGCCCTTAGCGCTACCTTAGGTCCAAGATACGCCACCAAAGCTCCCTTCGACTGTCGATTAACTTATTTAGCCTGTGGATAAGTAATGGACCCACCATTCCTCTCTTATCTGTCGTGGCCAAGGCAAAATATACTAAGCTGCTACAAAACCGCAGTTTTCCAAGGCCAGCGCTACTGTCATTTTAAGGATATGACGTGCCAAACCCTATGCCAGTAGTTCTAACTAAATCCAAAATTAGTTGTGGTAGCTAAGGCCAAGCTCATTGAATTATCTCTTAGATCTCAGCCTATTAGAATAATCGTAACGCCACCACGGGCTATGGAAGCGTCATTATAGGCCACTACGCCACTTGCCATTTTCTCGCCATAAAAAAGCCGTGTCAAAGGCCATGTGATTATTTAGCATTCCCATATCTCACTTAAAGATTATGGCCTGACGTATTTCTCTTTATCTTAGCCATAGTTGAAAGTGTGAACTGGCTATGATACTTTTATGCCACTAGCATGCCATGCTAATTTATAGCATCGTAACCAACTATTAATGTGCCAAGATATCTTCTAGCGCCTCTTCAGGCAATGAGCGTCCCACGATACCTTAGCTAATTATAATTTATTTATTAATGTTTGTTTTTTTTTTTAATTTCTTGTTTTGTTTTTTTGACACGATCAACGCGGAAATTGACCCGCAACCTATAGGTTTGTTTTTTAATGTCCCACGATACCTTACCTGGATTATAATTTTTTCTTTCTCAAAGTATGGATATGGGTTTTTTTTCTATACCAAAAAAAAAAAAAATAAAAGAAAAAAAATAATACTTTAGTTTGGTTACTCCTTTGCTTTGTATTTTCAGTTTTAGTTTGGTGACTCCTTGTGCACCATTATTTGCATATGTTTTTGTCCACTTAATAACTTTACGATAAAAAAATGTGTGCTTTCATAGCAACCCCAACCCGATCATTTTAATAAGCTAGCTGGTCCGTTTCTTTCTACCTCTCCCTCTCCACTACATGCACTAGAGATATATATATCAAGATATGATATTAAGATACAGATGGTTCTCATTAGCATAAGATAAGCTGGTCCAAATTTTGTCTCAGGGGATGCTGGTCCAAATTTTGTCTCAGGGGATTAAATGTGTACGTTCATCGGTTCGTGGCAGCTCTATTATTGTATGTAAAACAGCACGTCGTATGCGTGGATACACCATCCTTGCCAAAAATGAAAACCAAACTAATTACTATGCCCTAAAAAATGAAACCATGAGTTGGATATACCTCGGTCTGTGCACTAAATGGCTGATAGACCATTGCCTTTGTCCTCCATCTTGAACAATAAGAGCGGTTCATTCATGATTATGAAGGACACCAATTTTTGAAGGACCATTACATTGAATGAAAGAGGACACCAATTTTTGAAGGACCATTACATTGAATGAAATCAGGCATGGTCCTGCCATTCCATGTCTTGAAACAAATATCCATGAGTATGAAACACGTACACATAAAGACAAACACACACGATATTGATAGTATGATCACGGTATTTCACCAGCAAAAACCAAAAATGAGGTTAATCCAAAATCCAAATGACGAAAAAAAATATAAATACAAAAAATCCAAAAAAGTTTCCATCGCTTCTAGGAATTTCTATTTCAGGATATATTTTTATATAATAGAATAAGAATCCCAAAACTAAAACGTATTAGTGGTCCTTGTCTTTTCAAGCCTATCTCACCGCACCAAATCAAGAATTTCCTTATAGGAAAAAAAAAGCATTACAAAAAAATTAGAGCTAATTTTCATAACTAAAAAAAATGGTTACCCATAGGCAGTTATATAATGTGATAGTATTTTATCTAACCCTTTTAGTCCATTAGGAAAATTAAATAGGCTAACACACATACTTCATTACAAATTTTTTCCTAACTATTGACATTTTACACTTGAGAATGCCAGTTCCGGTCACCTGAGAATGCCAGGTCCGGTCACCTGGCATTCTCAGGTGACCAGAACCTGGCGTTAGATTTTAATAAAAAAATACTGGCACTTTCAGGTTCTGGTCACCTGAGAATGCCAGGTCCGGTCACCTGGCATTCTCAGGTGACCAGAACCTGGCGTTAGATTTTAATAAAAAAATACTGGCACTTTCAGGTGATCCTCGCCTGGAAGCCGGTCACCTGAGAATGCCAGTTCCGGTCACCTGGGAATGCCAGGTTCCAGTCCCCTGGGAATGCTAGGTTCCGCCAAACCAAAACCCAAAGAAGATCCCCCAGTTTATGGTTTGATGTCTCGAACGTTTTCGAGAAAACATATAACATGGTTGTTGCCTGGCAAGTCGAGCTTGGGAGACTTACTAGCTTGGCGACCTTCGACGGTCGAGATTTTGTATCTTAAGCGGAAAGGTAGCCGTTGATCGTTGCACGCTTCCGTTTTTGATAGCTGTGTAGGGAAGACCAGCATGATGGCACGACAAAGTTGGCAGGCCATTGGCATGGCATGCCTTGGCGTGGTTTGGCGTGGCCAAACTAGACTTTGGGTCAAAGGTTACCATCCGTTGTCTGGTAACCTTGGATGGCTAGGATTTTCTCCTGAAATTGAAGGGCGACCGTTGATTGTCACACGCCTTCGTTTTAGTAGCCGCATAGGGAAAGCTAGCATGGTGGCTCGGCTAGGTTGGCATGCCATTGGCATGGCATGCCTTGGTGCGGTTTGGCGTGGCCAAACTAGGGTTTTGGGTCAAAGGTTACCATGCGTTGTCCGGTAACCTTGGACGGCTAGGATTTGCTCCTGAGATTGAAGGGCGACCGTTGATGGCCGCACGCCTTCGTTTTAGAAACCCTAATTAGCGCACTTTACTAGAATCGTTATATAATTCGCGTACGGACTCGTATTTTGCGGGAGGTAAAAACAGCCCGACAGTAAAACTCCGGAAGAATTCAAGAGGGATGTTGCGGGCCCGAGGAGTCATAGTTTAGGCGCGAACAAATTAGGGTTTTGGCATTGGGCCAAATGTTACCATGCGTTGGCTGGCGACCTTAGAGGCTAAGATTTGCATCTAAGGTGGAAGGGTGGCCGTTGATTGTTGCACGCCTTCGTTTTAGTGGCCGCATAGGGAAGGCTAGCATGGTGGCACGGCTAGGTTTGCATGTCGTGGGCATGGCATGCCTTGGTGCGGTTTGGGTAAACCTAATTGAAAATGACCAGTACTCAAAACTCAAGAAGCAAAGACTTGAAATTGATATAGGTTTGTTTTAGGTAAACCTAATTGAGATGGACTTAACAAATATGTTAACAGAAAATCAAATATGTTTGTGTAAACATATAAACAAAAAAGATGATTCAAATGCTTGATATTAAAACAGGAATCTTAAAACTGTGATTTAGCGAAAAATGTGATGAGTGATTATATCGCATCAAGGAAAACCAAATTAAAATGGAAGCAGAAGCAGCAACCATTGATCTTGCTGATTAGAGAAGAAAAAATGATGATGTCAAAAAAAAAAAAAAAAAACTGTGAAATACTCATCTAATTATGTAGAATCTTCTGGTATTTAGGTGAGACCGCTATTATGAAAACCACAAATAGTAAAAGAAAACAACATCATCTATGGAAGCGGAAGCAGACTGATCTTTTCCTGCTTTGTACCATCATAAAATATGAATGGTAAATCAGAGGGAAAGAGAACACAAAGATTAGAGTGGTTCGGTCACTTGACCTACGTCCACTATGAAACCCCATATGGGTGAATTATATTTAGAGATCTCAATACTCAGTGAACAGATTTACTATCACATAGATATCCTATTTATATGATAATAGGATACATAAATATTAAACCTAAACCCTAGAGGATAACAAATTATCCTGACTAGGTAAGCCTATTAATCTTCGAGACTTGGTCGTCTCATATCTTCACAACCACCTATATCTTCACGGTGGGTATTTATGTACCATATATTCCAATAGTAAGTTCGCTTCACAAGTTAAGCTATATTTCAGGAATGATACTGGAGCTTTTTGTCCAATGCCTAATTATATTGACGCAATCATTAAAAGTTGGAAATTCAGACTAGTGCATCCTATAAGAAACAAGTTATGTCACTTGATCCCAGCATCATATGCTGGAGCGTTTAGAAGTCGAGGAATGCCGTAGTTCCCGATGACGCTTCAATCACCACTGATTCAGTCATCAAAAATGTCAAGATGCAAGTGTACTCTTGGTGCAGCAATTCTGTAGAACTCAAAGGGTTTTCTCTAGATTATACCCTTTCCAACTGGGACTCTTTCTTTATAACTTAGTGTTCGCTGGTGTTTTTTTCTCTTGGGTTGTCTTGTCTGTTCTTTTTCTTGCGGCTCTTTTCGAGCTTCGATTTATTGGGTTTGCAAGCTCTTTTGAGCGTTTGTTTGCTTACCTCTGGTAAACCTTCTATAAAATATTTACCTTTGCCGATCAAAAAATAAATAAATATTAAACATATAAACTTTACAAAAGTTCTTCAAAATATTCTAAACGATGAAAAACCCAACCTCAATTGAAAATCAACAACCTTTTTACAAAATTTGATTGTGTGAAAAAAGAGAAATTTGATTCGAAACTCACATCCATCCTTTACATAAAACACTGAGAAGAATAAAATCCAATATTCTTCTCACGCATCTCTTTTCTCTACTCTCGATCAAACTTTGCGTCTCTTTCTTTCCATCTATTTGAAAGGTTGTCGTGGTGCAGGAGGTATATATTAGAAAAAAATGAATTTTATACACAAAATTTGTCAACTAACCCAATAACGACAATTCCTGGGTGAAAAAGACATGTAAAATTTGATATTGTTTAAATGGACGAGAATGTAAAAATATCCAGGATGTAAACAGTTTCATCCTACCCATTTTCAAAATTTTTTTCTTATTTTTAACTTACATCAGGATGCATCCAGTTTCACCCCTCGATATTTTTTAAGTTTAGGTCTGGATGAATCCAGATTCATTCTTGCTATTTCTTTGGTGTCCATTTCACCCATACTAATTTTTACTCGTCCATTAAAACCATGTTTTAAAAATATTTGGGCAATCGACCCAATTTCTCAATTTTATAACAATGGTAGATATTTTTGCTCCAATTTCTATTTGAAAAACCCTAATTTTCCCCAAAGATTGACAGAAAAAGCACGTTGTTCTCTAGAAATTGTATAACTAAATACTGTACTGGCAAAGGTTTAAGTTTTATATTTCGGTGATCAAAATGAAGAAAATGGAAAATAATTAAGCTTTTTGTAATGATAATTGAATAAAAGATCTTATCGAATAAGAACAAATCTCCAAGACATCAGTGCATGGTTAATTAGCTTTGTTTCACTGCAAGATATCATAGTCCCGGTAGCCAATCTCGACGGACTTGACAGTTTTTTTAAAAGCCGTCGTGTCACGCTTCCTTCTAACACTTCCAATTGGTGGATAAAAAGAATCTTCTTAATTTTAGACATATGTGGTAGAAAACACTTGCACCACAGATTATCTGTTCACGTTCTGCATGTGCATTGAACTTAGAGACATTTCTTACCAAGAGTCGACGAGGTTAGATAAGCTTTGATATTTAGAAGTTTAGAGTTACTACTATAAATAGTGCCTCCCAACTCCTCCTTCAATCATCAACCAACACATTACATATTCAAAACTTCTCAAGGAGAGAAATATAGAATTCAAGAAAGAAAATGGAAGGAAAATCACCTGCTCTCAGTGCTGTGATGGTTGGTGTACTCCTAATAGGGTTGTTCCTTGCGCAGACTCCAGTTGAAGCTAAAAGTTGTTGCAAGAACACGGCGGCAAGAAACTGCTATAACGCCTGCCGTTTACCGGGTACTCCTCGACCAGTTTGTGCGGCAGGCTGCAATTGTAAGATTATCTCTGGGTCCAAGTGCCCTAAAGATTACCCTAAACTAAACTCTCTCATGAACACGGGTATGTAAAAATGAACAAGTCATTAATAGAAACTGATGAGGAAACCGACACAAAAGAGGCATATGCGACTAGTGATTTCTGCATGTTGGGATGCGCATCATCTGTGTGCAGTAACATAATGGCTCTCCACAAATCTACTGCCGGTAAAATGATGAACATTATTTTTTTCTGTTTGATCCTTCTTTCCGTTGAACAATTATATATATATATATATATATATATATATATATATATATATAATTTGGATTCCAAAAATTTCTCTTTTTTTGATACTAGCTAGTTGTGTTTTTTGGACTAGCAGGCCTTGTAAGTGAACAAGAAGAATCTGTGAAAGAAGCCTCTAAGAGTTGTGACAATGCATGTTTCGAGTTCTGCAACAACAAATCCGACACCTCAGTTTTTGCCGCTATCTAAGCAAAACATCTTGGTATGGTATCATCCGCGCATGGTGATAAATTAAGTCCAAAATCGTTCTACCCTAATCTAAGTGTTTCATGTCTTTCCTGTTTAGAATAATTGTCATGCAATGACAAAGTACGCTTCCTAGTGTTTACCTTGTGTTGTTTATTTTCATTTGTATCTAAAAGTCCGGATTATAATTGTAAGAACTACGATGATTGTATTGGCCATGGGCTCAAGTTAGTCATATGGTCAGTGATGTATTACTCCTTGTTCTTATTGAATAAAATCCGTTCTTTAATTATCAATAATAAGAAATGTGTTTGGACATAAATCCTAGAACTTGGAAATCAGTAAAGTAATCAATTATACTGTTCGTTACTTTGGTCCAACGTCAAAAAAAAATCCCAAGCTCACTTTCATATCTTCTTCTCATTTTCGCTTTTTGGTTCGGTTTTTTACGATTTCTTTGATCAGATCCTACCTCTATTTGAAGAAGACAGATTAATGCAGCATACTGATCGTTGAGTTTTCATAACAATTGCCTTTTATGAGTTACAACTTACAAGTCTATATATTAAAGTAGATCGTCTGAAAAAGAAAAACTTTAATGGAAAAGACAAATCCACCTTTACGTAAAACACTGAGAAGATTCTAGTCCAATATCCTTTATATAAACTTGATTTTGATAACAGTGGCGAAATTTTTGCTACAGTGTCTCTTTGAAAAACACTAATTTTCCCTAAACATCGGCATAAAAAGCACATTATTCCTTAGAAATGGTATAACTGAATAATACTGGGGAAGGTTTTAGTTTAACATTTTAGTGCTAAAAATGAAGGATAAATGAAAAACAAGGCCTCAATCAATAAGAACAAATCTCCAAATAACTTAATTTACCGCAAGAAAAAAATATGAAGATATTGTACGATCCGGATGTTAATTGTCATTAGCATAAGATAAGATGGTCCGTATATCTGCTTTGAGGGATTTAATGGTGTGCATTCGTGATGATTTGAATCTTCCCTATGTGTTGTTCTTGATAAGAAACACCGTCCATCAATAAGGTTTTACAGTTGACGTCTTTCTTCTTTTTGTTTGCCGTTTTGAATTAGGTTTTACAATGTGACCAAAACAACCCGTTAGGATTCATACATTAATTAATGTCGGAACCCTGTTTTCTTAAGAATCAAAACAAAACCTGAAAGAAAGAGTATTCAATACAGATTCTTCACTCGTCTAGGTTTGGGCGGTGGGGAAAGAGGAGTATGACGCGTGTGGTTAGTTAACAGGAATACTTTAGCACAAGTCGCGAAATTTTATTGACTAGGTCCTAGTGAGTGAGTTAAATACAATTTTTGCTCTCCTCAGATCCGTTTTTTCTCTCCCTATAACAAAAATCAAGGATAAACAAGATGGAGTTTGAAGAAAATTATAGTTTCTTTCCGGTCCTAACAAGAAGATTACGGAGAAAGAAAAAGTTGAAATTGAAAATTAATAAATTTACTTGGGGTATCTAGGGGCGACCCCTAAATAATTAAGGGGGACTAATTTATATCCATCTAAGGAAAAGGAATAAGGGGTGTCTACATATGGCAAAAGTACAAAGTTACCCTTACTGGTTTAATTTACGTTTCTACCCTTTAAAGTTTAACCCATTTTTTTTAAAATTTTATATTTCTTTTATATATTGTTTTTCCAATTTTTATATTTACTTTCTTTTGTATTTTTTCAATTTTTTTAGTAAAACACATTTATTAATAAAATTGGATTAATAATCAGTAGTTTGGACAAACTACATATACACCAGTTTGGAAGTATACAAAGTGAAATAAATTTTCTTTCATAATCGGTAGATGACTAATTACCCAAAACTACCTATGAGAGGAGAAAAATTCGAAAATTCAAAGTTTGGATTTTTCTTATTTCAGATGCTACTTTCACAATAGGTAGATAATTAATTTTCCAGAACTATCGATTATGAAAGTAGAAAAAATATAAATTTTCAAAGTTTGGGAAAATTTATTTCTAGGGGCTACTTCCATAATCAGTAGATATGTAATTTGAAAAAACTACTAATTATGAAAGAAAAAAAAAATCAATTTATCGAGGGCATATTATTGTACAATTGGTGGTAATTAAAATTGTCGAAACTACCAATTGTGCTAGGATTATACTAGTGGAAACATTCAAATTTTTAAATTTCGTGAAAATTTATTTCAGGGGCTCATAATTGATAGACAATTAACTCTCCAAATTTATCGATTATGAAAGTAAAAAAATAAGAAATTTCAAGGTTTGGGATTTTTTTTCTCAGAGGTTACTTCCATAATCGTTAGGTATGTAATTTGACGAAACTATCGATTATAAAATAAAAAAAGATAAATTTATTTAGGGCTAATTATTGTACAATTGGTAGTAATTAAAATTGTGGAAACTACCGATTAGACTAGGATTATACTGGAAGAACAATTCGAATTTTCAAAATTCGGAAAATTTATTTCGGGAACTACTTTCATAAGATTATGAAAGTAGAAAAACCCATAAGTTTCAAAGTTCGGGAAAATTTATTTCAAGGGCTACTTCCATAATTGATAGATATGTAATTTGACGAAACTCCCGATTATACAAAGATTTTAGTAAAAATTTATGAAAAGAATTTGAAAAAAGAATTGAGAATCTTTTTTTTTTAAACAAAATATTTTTTTAAAATAAAATTAATTAATAATAATTTGTATCTCGAGATTTCGAACTATTTGATTTGCAAAGAATAATCAGACGTGAATACTCTTTTTTTGCTTTAGATATATACAATACAGTAGAATTAGGATCACTCCAAATTTCTTTTATTCAGCATCAAAAACCACTGAGATTCAATTTCATCTTTGCCCAACTTGTCACCCATACAATATTTATTGCTCTAATATGTTGAGACGTTCACACATACATGAATTTGATTCACTGATACTTGTTGGATTGTATACACAGCAAAGTCGTCAATGAACCTTGGACCAAACTTATTGGATTCACTAGGTACTTATTGGTTTGAGAAGTTGATAAAAAAAAAAGGCTATTTTGCTTTCAATGTGTTATGAATGGAGGATTTTACCGACTCTACCAACAATTTACTTGTAGATCATTAAAACAATTAGTTGCTATGACAAAACAGTTGTGAGAGCTTAAGCAACGATTTCTACATGTTTTCGATCGAGTGCTGTATAGATCAACTAAATCTATCCATCTTGATTAAGGAAGTCCAGCGTCTCTAATAATATACGAGAGCTAAAATGTCTGACCTTTACTTATTATACGATTTTATATGATTGCATCTAACTGCCGCTTTTTTTTTTAATCAAGTAACTTAACTTATTGTTTATGGGTAAAAATCGTTTCTGCCGATTTCGGTAAATTCGGTAGGTGAGTGAGAAACTGGTTCAAACCCTAAACAAATGTGCTGCACGTGAGCACTTTATAGATTCGAGAGATAAATCTGTACAAGTCCGGCCTAAACCAAGAAATGGCCGTTCCAGACTTGCTTCGGTCACAAAGTGGAGGAGAAGGGTTGATTTGGGGAGGGAAGCAAAGAAAGGTGTTGAGACCAGAATAGTGGGGGAGAGTAGTGTCTCGACTTGTATCGAAAGTGGAAACTTCGAAGCTTGCAAGAGATGAAAGCTTTTTGGAGAGCTTGCAAAGTTGCCTTTTCGAGAGTGTTGTATTTTTGTCCCGACCGAGACTTGTTTTACGGTGGAAATAGGTAAGACCTATTTATACAAGTCGAGATTGAAACGTACCCTGGCCTCATGAAGGAAGATAGTAAAGGGTGAAATAATGGGAGGAGGTGGTAACCGCATGGTGTTAATGGGTGAAAACGTTTTCACCATTATTTCCTCATTTATTTGACCGCTTTATTCCTTTTCACGCTTTCTTAATGTGAGCGTAGTGTACGCTGCAAGTTGTGACCGCCAAACCAAAACCCTGGAAAGCATCCCCTAGTTTGTGTTGATATCTCGAGTGTTGGTTGCACCTTGAGTGCAAGTGGCGCTGCTAGTGGCGCGTGTGGCATGTGCCATTGGCATGTGCGGAATGCCCTTGTTGCGGGTTGTACCTCGAGCGCAAGTGGCAATGCCAGAGCTGCTAGTGGCGTGCGTGGCATGTGCCAATGACATGTGGGGAATGCCTTGGTGGTAGGTTGTACATTGAGTGTAAGTGGCAATTCCAGAGCTATTAATGGCGTGTGTGGCATGTGCCAATGGCATGTGCGGAATGCCTTGGTGGTAGGTTGCATGGTTTGCGAGTTAGGCTACCAGCGTGCATTAAGGGGCACGGCTAGGTGATGAAGGCTACCAGCGAGCGTGTTGGCATGTGCCAATAACATGCGTGGCCGTTAGGGTCGTGGCCTTGGTAGGAAAAGCTACCAACGAGCGTGTTGGCATGTGCCAATGGCATGCGTGGCCGTTAGGGCCGTGGCCTTGGTAGGAAAAGCTACCAGCGAGCATGTTTGCATGTGCCAATGGCATGCGTGGACGCTAGGGCCGTGGCCTTGGTAGGAAAAGCTACCAGCGAGCATGTTGGCATGTGCCAATGGCATGCGTGGCCGCTAGGGCCGTGGCCTTGGTAGGAAAAGCTACCAGCGAGCATGTTGGCATGTGCCAATGGCATGCGTGGCCGCTAGGGACGTGGCCTTGGTAGGGAAAGCTACCGGAGAGCATGTTGGCATGTGCCAATGGCATGCGTGGCCGTTAGGGCCGTGGCCTTGGTAGGAAAATCTACCGGCGAGCATGTTGGCATGTGCCAATGGCATGTGCCAATGGCATGCGTGGCCTTTAGGGCCGTGGCCTTGGTAGGAAAAGCTACCAGCGAGCATGTTGGCATGTGCCAATGGCATGCGTGGCAGTTAGGGCCGTGGCCTTGGTAGGAAAAGCTATCAGCGAGCATGTTGGCATGTGCCAATGGCATGCGTGGCCGTTAGTGCCGTGGCCTTGGTAGGAAAAGCTACCAGCGAGCATGTTGGCATGTGCCAATGGCATGCGTGGCCGACTTGGCCTAGGTTGCATGGTTTGCAAGCCTAGGGCGCTATATTTGGCATGTGCCAATGGAAGAGCGGCTTGGAAATATGGCTTGTGGTACGTGTTTGCATGTGCCAATGGCACGTACGGCCATGTTGACCTAGTTGCACGTTTTGCAAGCCTAGGGCGCTATAGTTGGCATAGCGACTTGGAAATATGACTTGTGGTACGTGTTGGCATGTGTCAATGGCACGTACGGCCAGGTTGACCTAGTTGCACGTTTTGCAAGCCTAGGGCGCTATATTTGGCATGTGCCAATGGCATAGCGGCTTGGAAATATGGCTTGTGGTACGTGTTAGCATGTGCCAATGGCACGTACGGCCATGTTGACCTAGTTGCACGTTTTGCAAGCCTAGGGTACTATATTTGGCATAACGGCTTGGAAATATGGCTTGTGGTACGTGTTGGCATATGCCAATGGAACGTACGGCCAGGTTGACCTAGTTGCACGTTTTGCAAGCCTAGGGCGCTATATTTGGCATGTGCCAATGGCATAGCGGCTTGGAAATATGGCTTGTGGTACGTGTTGGCATGTGCCAATGGAACGTACGGCCAGGTTGACCTAGTTGCATGTTTTGCAAGCCTAAGGCGCTATATTTGGCATGTGCCAATGGCATAGCGGCTTAGTTTCGCATGGTTGCCAATGAGTGCGATATGTAGTTTGGTTTTGGCGTCGCTGCCATGGTGCGCAGTGTGCGGCTTGGTTTTGGCGTCGTTTCCATGGTGCGCAGTGTGCGGCTTGGTTTGGCATCGTTGCCATGGTGCGCAGTGTGCGGCTTGGTTTTGGCGTCATTGCCATGGTGCGTAGTGTGCGGCTTGGTTTGGCATCGTTGCCATGGTGCGCAGTGTGCGGCTTGGTTTTGGCGTCGTTGCCATGGTGCGTAGTATGCGGCTTGGTTTGGCATCGTTGCCATGGTGCGCAGTGTGCGGCTTGGTTTGGCATTGTTGCCATGGTGCGCGGTGTGCGGCTTGATTTGGCATTGTTGCCATGGTGCGCAGTATGCGGCTTGGTTTTGGCATCGTTGCCATGGTGCACAATATGCGGCTTGGTTTGGCATTGTTGCCATGGTGCGCAGTGTGCGGCTTGGTTTGGTTTGGCATCGTTGCCATGGTGCGCAGTGTGCGGCTTGGTTTGGCATCGTTGCCATGGTGCGCGATGTGCGGCTTGGTTTGGCATTGTTGCCATGGTGCGCAGTATGCGGCTTGGTTTGGCATTGTTGCCATGGTGCGCAGTGTGCGGCTTGGTTTGGTTTGGCATCGTTGCCATGGTGCGCAGTGTGCGGCTTGGTTTGGCATCGTTGCCATGGTGCGCGGTGTGCGGCTTGGTTTGGCATTGTTGCCATGGTGCGCAGTGTGCGGCTTGGTTTGGCATTGTTGCCATGGTGCGCAGTGTGCGGCTTGGTTTGGCATTGTTGCCATGGTGCGCGAGTGTGCGGCTTGGTTTTGGAATTAGGGTTACGTGTCAAAACCCTAATGCGGTATTTTGAAAAAATACCCCTATTAATTATTTACACTGAGTTAAATGCTCTTAGTTAATGTGTTGCGGGTAACACTAGGTCATGGGGTTTTACGATTTTACCCCTTGTTTAAAAAACCACTATCAACATTAAGTCCCCTGCTTAGCTCGGAACAGGGGCTTTGTTGCGAGGTAAGCATAAGATGGTGACAAACTATCAACAAAGAAACCGTAAAGAGAATTGAGGAGGCTCGTCGACCTTTTATAAATAGGATTTGGAATCCTTGCCTCCGGCAGTTTTGCACAAATCGGGAGGCCGGCACAATTGGTGGGGCTGGAGCAGCTTGGGCGACGTTGGGAAGTTGGCGTGAGTTGGGAACCGAGTGTTCCAGCTGGTGGGACCGGCGCAAGGTGTGGAAGTTGTGCGTGCTTGTAGGCGTGACTTGGGCGGCCATTGGGAAGTCGGTGTAATTGGTGGGGCCGGTGCAACTTGGGCGACGTTGGGAAGTTGGCGTGAGTTGGGAAACTGAGCGTGCTAGCTGGTGGGACCGGCTCAAGGTGTGGAAGCTGTGCGTGCTTGCAGGCGTGACTTGGGCGGCCATTGGGAAGTCGGTGCAATTGGTGGGGCCGGTGCAACTTGGGCGACGTTGGGGAGTTGGGCGCCCTTGTGGGCCCGTTTTTCACACGCACGATTTTGGTAAAGGGGAATCCTTCTCTATTTCAGAATCTTCACGCCTATATATATAAAGTCCCTTTCTCCCATCTTGCACTTTCATCTTTTCATCCTTTCCTACTAGCGGCAGAGTCACAAAGAAAAACCAGCTTCCAGGTATGCCTTCCAGTACTTCTCTTGTTTCCTTTTTTATGTAGGTGTAAACCCTAAGAGTAGGCGTTTCTCTTTATATATTGCACATATAATTTATTGGCGTGTCTCTTGTACAAAATATTGTATGTATGCGACCAAGGGAAATACTGCATATATTATTCGAACCCGTAGGAAAGTGCTCCATATATTATTTTGAACCCGAAGAAGGTTACTGCAGACGCACTTGAGCCTGTATAAAATACCGCGTATATAATTTTGAACCCGGAAGAAAATACTGCGTGTGCAGTCTTGAACCCGTAGAGAATACCGTACATGAATCCCGAAGAAGAATACTGTATATATGCTCCATACGACTTCGAACCCGCAGAAATATTGTATATATGATTTTTCGGTCTGAAAGAAATCTCACGCGTGCGATTTTGAACCCGTAGAAAAATGCTCCATATATAATTTTGAACCCGAAGAAGGATATTGTAGACACACTTGAACCCGTATAAAATACCGCGTATATAGTCTTGAACCCGAAGAAAATACTGCGTATATAGTCTTGAACCCATAGAGAATACGCCCTCCTCTTTTTTTTTTTTATTTCGGGTTTTCCTTTTTTTGGGCGCGGTTATGTGTCAGGGAGATAATTTTTTTTTTTTTTTGTGTGCAGGTTTCTTGTTACTAAGTTGTTATTAAGAGATCCGACAAAATGTTACCTGAACAAAATTTCGCCTCATCAAAGGATGTCCATAATTCCAAACCAAACACGGATGATGAGTTCTTCGCCAAAAAACTTGTCTCTGCTCGGAAAAATCACCCAGGTTTCGTGCCAATTTTGTTAACCGAGGGTGAAGATGAAAAGAAGACACGTTCGGTTCGCCCAGAGAACACCATACGGTTCTGTCTTCATAAAGGGGTATATTCCTCTTCCAACATTGATTTCAGGATGTGTCAAAGCCCATTGCGTTCTTTTGATAGATGGGTTGACTTCATGGTGAGTAAGGAGCACATAAACACCAACCTGACTCGAGCGCAGATTATTGATCTTTGTCGAGCTTGATAAACCTCCATATTAGGAAGGATATCCCGGGCTTGGTTGGTTTCATCTCCGGATGGTGTTCGGACACCCATACAATCATATGTAGATGGGGTGAGATAACTTTCTCCTTGGAGAGTGTGGCTCTCTTCTTTGAATCTTCGGTGTAACCGGGAATCTTAAAATCCAATTATCCGAAAGTGAGGTGAAGATGCGGGATGACCTTGCCGCTAAGTTAGGAGATTACACTCGAAAAGACTCCACTGCGAAGTCGAAGGATTAAATAGGAAGAGGATGAAAGGTGCTTTTATAGCTGGTGGATGTCTCAATGGTTTCGGGACGAGCCGCAACTGAGCGAGAAAAGTAGCGATCTTCATGTTGCAAAGCATTTTTGGCTCTCTACGGTTGTCTAGAGACATTTTTGATGACGGTTACGGCAAGAAGGAAATATGACCAGAGTTGCTAGCGATTCTTTGTGAAGTTAGCAAAAGGTGAAGTTCTTCCCATTGGCAAGCTATTCCTCGGTTCCCTGTATGTGCATCGGATCACCTAGTTGCGAACATGCGAGTTTCGAATGGTTTCATGAAAGTGAATTCATATGTGCACGTTGCTTTTACGCAAGTCGGCTATGGGAGCACTTTGAGAAGTATGCTCAAACCGATGCCTTTGATTCCCGCGAGTTGGGGGTTCCGAATTCTTCGATGGGTGAACAGGCGTCCAAAGGTTGGCATGAGCTTGGTTAGTCTTCTTGACAAGTCATATGAAATCATTTTTTCGCCCGTGGGAGCCGGTCCATAGGTCGGTGACTCAAATTGACACCTTTGCTTCGCTCCGATCATGTCTTTGTCTTCGATGGCGATTTGAGCGTTGGTGAAAACTTGTTTATTCAAAGATGCATGTCCGGTTATATGCCGTCTTTCTTCATGGGGTCTTTCCGGATAGTCGCTTACAATATTGACCGTGCTGCTCGTCACATGGGTTTCGATCAAGGGGTGCCTCTCGCTTACCAGCCGGTGATCCCTAAGGATTCATTGCGTGCCGCCCTTAATGCCAGTGCCCTTGAGCCGGGTATCCGCCTTCCCTTCTTTCAAACGGGGAGAGTAACTTCAACGACCTTCGGATATAATGAGTTTTTGCGCAACGAGTTTATTATGATTCAAGATTTTGTGAATAACGTGGTGGAGAATGTTCGTTGTAAACCTTCCCCAGCCGTTTTGAAGAAGTATCCAATGTTGAGAGATCCCAAGCGAAAGTTGCCTAGTAACTCGGAAAGTCCCCAGGCCAAGGAACGGAGAACGAAGAATCGTGCTTGCGGGTTCCGGACGGTTTCAAAAGATCTTCCCGCAGCTCTCGTGTCTTTCAGTTCTTCCAATAACCAGGTATGTGTCGCCTCTTCATTGGTTTGTCTCAAAACTCGTGAATTTCTGCTGAAAACATATGTCTTGTTTCCTCCAGGGCTTCGGTAGTGTTAATGCTTTTGCTTCCCTTGCACGTTGCCAGGAGACGACAATTTCTTCAAAGAATTCCAGCAGCACTAAGCCTTCTCATAGCGATGATGAGTCAGAGAAAGAACAAAGTTCGACAAGTGAGAGTGATTCCTCTGGCAGCACTGGTTCTTTTTCGGGAAGTGGTTCGGTGAGTTTCGCGCTTCTTTTCTTTCTTCTTCTGTTTCTTCTTTTGAAAAATGTCTAACTCAAGTTCGCAGGAGGAATCCGGTTTGGAGGACGATTCTGGGGTAGAGCCACACAAAAACTTGCCTTTGGTGACCACCGCCGGTGACTTGGAGATGGGAGTTAGCCAATTGCAGGGCACAGATGTGGTTCAAATGGTGGATGATTCTCTGATGGTTGCTGCCGTAGACATGGAAGAAGACCCTCTGCGAGTCTTGAGGCCAGGTGCAGGCGCCATTTTTGATCCCCCGTACTTGGTTCCTTATCCCGGTCATGTGCTGGTTGGCGGCTTCAACGTGCTGGCTAAGCATGAGGCGTTGTACACCAGAATCTGGGAGAAGTACGGACATATGGCCACAACCAAGAAAGTCACTAGTCGATTTGCGCTGGTTAAGCGTGTGGAAGAGGCTTTATCTTCCATTGAGGATAAGCGTGAGGTGACTGGTCACACCGTTTCTGAAGACGTTATTGCCGACTGGGAGCACCATCGCGACGTGTGCGTAGAAAAGGAGTTCAACACTTCGTGGTTTGTCGAAGGCCTTGCTGAGATCCAAAAGTTGAAAAATGCAGTAATTGAAAGCCTTTCCGCCGAGGAGATTGCACGACAGGAGGTGGAACTCGAAAATCTTTCCAAGATGTTGACTACAAAGAGAGCGGCTCTTGAAGATGCAAAGTTGACTTTCTCCAAGAAGCGCAGACTTCTGTTGGATGATTTTCCTTGAATGTTTCTCTGTTAAACTTTCATTTAGGTTCTTCTTCTCTTTTTTTTTTTGAAAGACATATTGGATGTCTGGTTCAAATCTTGACCTTTGATAGACAGCTGGTAGCTTTTTAGGGTATTGGATTATTTAAGGATGAATGGTTTTGATAATATGACTCGATTATGTTTTGGGAAAGGAATATTGCTTTTATGAAAGTGTGTGCTAGCAATAGGCACAAGACTCAGTAGTATGACAGTTTTATTAAGAACCTAAAAATAGATCGTATATCTTGCGCAGTCTAAATTTACTCACTTCATAGGTTTTGTGAACACGCCCCTCTCCGTGTAAAAGGCGGCTTTGCTGGTAGCATCGCCAGTTAGTCCCCAATTGCTGGTAGCGTCTTCAACGAGTCCCCAGTTTTCAGGTGTAGTTTTACAACTGGTAACTGGGGCGTCCGGGCGATTGAGTCGGATTGAGTCGCCTTTCCCTACCATCTTGACATCCGGGTCGAAGAACGAGATCGACAGATCGACATTGTAGCCGATAGATCAATCCTCCCATTGTGGTCGCCAATTGTTTATGGGTAAAAATCGTTTCGTCGATTTCGTTAAATTCGGTAGGTGAGTGAGAAACGGTTCAAACCCTAAACAAATGTCTTTGCACGTGAGCACTTTATAGATTCGGGAGATAAATGCATACAAGTCCGGCCTAAACCAAGAAATGGTGTTCCAGACTTGCTTCGGTCACAAAGTGGAGGAGAAGGGTTGATTTGGGGAGGGAAGCAAAGAAAGGTGTTGAGACCGGGAATAGTGCAGGAGAGTAGTGTCTCGACTTGTATCGAGAAAGTGGAAGCGGAAGCTTGCAAGAGATGAAAGCTTTTTGGAGAGCTTGCAAAGTTGCCTTTTCTGAGAGTGTTGTATTTTTCTCCTGACCGAGACTTGTTGTCTGGTGGAAATAGGTAAGACCTATTTATACAAGTCGAGATTGAAACGTACCCTGGCCTCATGAAGGGAGAGAGTAAAGGGTGAAATAATGGGAGGAGGTGGTAACCGCATGGTGTTAATGGGTGAAAACGTTTTCACCATTATTTCCTCATTTATTTGACCGCTTTATTCCTTTTCACGCTTTCTTAATGTGAGCATAGTGTACGCTGCAAGCTGTGACCGCCAAACCAAAACCCTGGAAAGCATCCCCCAGTTTGTGTTGATATCTCGAGTGTTGGTTGCACCTTGAGTGCAAGTGGCGTTGCTAGTGGCGCGTTTGGCATGTGCCATTGGCATGTGTGGAATGCCCTTGTTGCGGGTTGTACCTCGAGCGCAAGTGGCAATGCCAGAGCTGCTAGTGGCGTGCGTGGCATGTGCGGAATGCCTTGGTGGTAGGTTGTACATTGAGTGTAAGTGGCAATGCCAGAGCTGCTAGTGGCGTGCGTGGCATGTGCCAATGGCATGTGCGGAATGCCTTGGTGGTAGGTTGCATGGTTTGCGAGTTAGGCTACCAGCGTGCATTAATGGGCAAGACTAGGTGATGAAGGCTACCAGCGAGAGTGTTGGCATGTGCCAATAACATGCGTGGCCGTTAGGGCCGTGGCCTTGGTAGGAAAAGCTACCAACGATCGTGTTGGAATGTGCCAATGGCATGCGTGGCCGTTAGGGCCGTGGCCTTGGTAGGAAAAGCTACCAGCGAGCATGTTGACATGTGCCAATGGCATGCGTGGCCGCTAGGGCCGTGGCCTTAGTAGGAAACCCTACCAGCGAGCATGTTGGCATGTGCCAATGGCATGCGTGGCCACTAGGGCCGTGGCCTTGGTAGGAAAAGCCACCAGCGAGCATGTTGGCATGTGCCAATGGCATGCGTGGCCGCTAGGGTCGTGGCCTTGGTAGGGAAAGCTACCAGCGAGCATGTTGGCATGTGCCAATGGCATGCATGGCCGCTAGGGCCGTGGCCTTGGTAGGAAAAGCTACCAGCGAGCATGTTGGCATGTGCCAATGGCATGCGTGGCCGTTAGGGTCGTGGCCTTGGTAGGAAAAGCTACCAGCGAGCATGTTGGCATGTGCCAATGGCATGCGTGGCCGTTAGGGCCGTGGCCTTAGTAGGAAAAGCTACCAGCGAGCATGTTGGCATGTGCCAATGGCATGCGTGGCCGTTAGGGCCGTGGCCTTGGCGGAGAAAAGCTACCCGGCGAGCATGTTGGCATGTGCTAATGGCATGCGTGGCCGACTTGGCCTAGGTTGCATGGTTTGCAAGCCTAGGGCGCTATATTTGGCATGTGCCAATGGCATAGCGGCTTGGAAATATGGCTTGTGATACGTGTTGGCATGTGCCAATGGCACGTACGGCCATGTTAACCTAGTTGCACGTTTTGCAAGCCTAGGGCGCTATATTTGGCATAGCGGCTTGGAAATATGGCTTGTGGTACGTGTTGGCATGTGCCAATGGCACGTACGGCCAGGTTGACCTAGTTGCACGTTTTGCAAGCCTAGGGCGCTATATTTGGCATGTGCCAATGGCATAGCTGCTTGGAAATATGGCTTGTGGTGTTGGCATGTGCCAATTGCACGTACGACCAGGTTGACCTAGTTGCACGTTTTGCAAGCCTAGGGCGCTATATTTGGCATGTGCCAATGGCATAGCGGCTTGGAAATATGGCTTGTGGTACGTGTTGGCATGTGCCAATGGCACGTAAGGCCAGGTTGACCTAGTTGCACGTTTTGCAAGCCTAGGGCGCTATATTTGGCATGTGCCAATGGCATAGCGGCTTAGTTTGGCATGGTTGCCATTGAGTGCGATATGTAGTTTGGTTTTGGCGTCGCTGCCATGGTGCGCAATGTGCGGCTTGGTTTTGGCGTCGTTGCCATGGTGCGCAGTGTGCGGCTTTGTTTGGCATCGTTGCCATGGTGCGCAGTGTGCGGCTTGGTTTTGGCGTCAATGCCATGGTGCGCAGTGTGCGGCTTGGTTTGGCATCGTTGCCATGGTGCGCAGTGTGCGGCTTGGTTTTGGCGTCGTTGCCATGGTGCGTAGTATGCGGGTTGGTTTGGCATCGTTGCCATGGTGCGCTGTGTGAGGCTTGGTTTGGCTTTTTTGCCATGGTGCGCAGTGTGCGGCTTGGTTTTGGCGTCGTTGCCATGGTGCGTAGTATGTGGCTTGGTTTGGCATGGTTGTCATGGTGCGCAGTGTGCGGCTTGGTTTGGTTTGGCATCGTTGCCATGGTGCGCAGTGTGCGGCTTGGTTTGGCATCGTTGCCATGGTGCGCGGTGTGCGGCTTGGTTTGGCATTGTTGCCATGGTGCGTAGTATGCGGCTTGGTCTGGCATTGTTTCCATGGTGCGCAGTGTGCGGCTTGGTTTGGTTTGGCATCGTTGCTATGGTGCGCAGTGTGCGGCTTGGTTTGGCATCGTTGCCATGGTGCGCGGTGTGCGGCTTGGTTTGGCATTGTTGCCATGGTGCGCATGTGCGGCTTGGTTTGGCATTGTTGCCATGGTGCGCAGTGTGCGGCTTGGTTTGGCATTGTTGCCATGGTGCGCAGTGTGCGGCTTGGTTTTGGAATTAGGGTTCTGTGTCAAAACCCTAATCTGGTATTTTGAAAAAATACCCCTATTAATTATTTACACCCGAGTTAAATGCTCTTAGTTAATGTGTTGCGGGTAACACTAGGTCATGGGGTTTTACGATTTTACCCCTTGTCTAAAAACCACCATCAACAATTAGAAACAGTGAATTTTATATACAAAATTGGCCAACTAAACCACCATCAACTAACCCACCTGAGTTAAATGCTCTTAGTTAATGTGTTGCGGCTCTATTATTGCTTGCAGGCGGTTTCCAGTCAGATTCCGCAGCTCTACCAACTTTTATTTCATCCAACATGCGGGTACGCATGATTTTCCTCTTGACTTTAACTAGATCTTTTTATGTCCTCGTTTCTTTTCTGAGAATTCGTCTTTGTATCTTGCCTAGGGTTTCAGCAGCGTGAACGCCTTTGCCAAACTTGCAAGTAGTCAGAAAACATCGTTTTTCGAGACAAAGGGTGGCGGTGCCGAAACTATCCATGGTGATAGGGAATCCAAGAAGGATGAAGGTTCAGAGTCTAGCGATGGCGAGAGTAGTTCTTCCGAAAATGGTGCTGGATCCTCCTCGAGTCAGTCTAAAAGGAAATCAGTTAGTCTTCTCCATGTTCTTCTTCTTCCTTCTTTCTTTCTTCTCTCCTTTTTTTTTTTTTTTTTTTTTTTTTTTTTGAAGCAAAACCAAATCTTGAAATTCTAGGAGGAAACCGTTCCTGGGAACGTCCTTGAAGTAGAAACCCGTCAGCGTGAAGGCGTAGCAATTCCTTCAATCGCGGAAACCGTGTCGGCCGGTGATTTGGGCATTGAAGTTCATCATCCTATAGGCGTTGTTATGACTCGAGTGGTAGAGAATACTCCATGGACTGCTGGCGCGATTATAGTCAGGATTCCTTTGCCGGTTACTGATGCAGTCGCAGGCGCCACTTTTGTTCCTCCCTATCTGGTTCCTTATCCGGGTCACGTGTTGGTTGGGGGTTTTAGCGTGCCAGTTAAACATGCGGCGTTGTACACCAAAATACGAGAGAGCTATGGACATATTTCCACAACCAAACAAATTACTAGTCGATTTACGCTGGTTAAGCGGGTGGAGGAAACTTTGTCTTCGATTGACGATATGTGCAACGTGACTGGTCATACGGTTTACGAGGATGTAATCTCAAGCTGGAGGTTCCATCGTGACATGTGCATGGGCTTCAAATTCAATATTCCTTTGTTCGTTAAAGGCTTCTCTGAGGTTGAAAAGTCGCTGGTTGAAGCAGTCGAAGGTCCTTCCATAGACATAGTGAAGAAGCAGGAAGTGGAATTCAAGAAGTTGTGCAGGCAGGTGGAACTGAAAGGATGGTTGATGAGCTAGACTTCCATGCAGTAGGTTCATGTTCGAATCTCCCCTCTAACATTTTTTTCATTATCATATTTTTGTGTTCTTCAACAACACTTGGCAGAATTGTGATAGGCTAAGTCACTACATATATGGAACAAAGTTGTTATAACTAAATGTCGTCACAACTATTTTGCTTAAGGAGTTGTCGTTTGTTTTCTTAGCGCAACCCCTTGTTTCCTAAGGGTTGGCAGTGATGATATACGACAACTTTTCCTTTGAAACCAGTTGTAAAACATAGGACTTTCTACGATGTTTAGAAAAGTGTTGTAAATCCCTAGTTGTAGATATATATTTTTCCTGTAGTGATCTGTTTCAAGGATAATTTTGTTGTTCGTGGCAGCTCTATTATTGTTTGTAAAACACCACGTTGTTTGCATGCATATGGCATAGCTTACCTTTAGCCGACGACATTTTATAAGGACTTCATAATGTAAGAACTGTTCTTTTTGCATCATGTTGATATGTTTTTATCTCTTTTAGTTTCCTCGAATAAAAAAAAAAAAGTTGATATTGAAGTCACGCATAAAATCAAAAATGCCCAGGCACACCAAACTACAACAAGTTTACAGTTACACACTCGATATTACCGCGTGCATTGATCTACCATTTGGAATTGGTTGTTTTAACCCCAAATGTTCCTCCCGATTCTTAGTGTCCAAAATTTTGCAATTGAAAGACATGCATGGATTTTTAAAAGCCGTCGTGTCACGCTTCCTTCTAACCATTCCAATTGGTTGATAAAAAATGTTCTTAAGTTTAGATATATGTGGTAGAAAACACTCATACCACAGATTATCTGTTCACGTTCTGCATGTGCATTGAACTTAGAGACATTACTTACCAAAAGTCGACGAGGTTAGATAAGCTTTGATATTTAGAAGTTTAGAGTTACTACTATAAATAGTGCCTCCCAACTCCTCCTTCAATCATCAACCAACACATTACATATTCAAAACTTCTCAAGGAGAGAAATATAGAATTCAAGAAAGAAAATGGAAGGAAAATCACCTGCTCTCAGTGCTGTGATGGTTGGTGTACTCCTAATGGGGTTGTTCCTTGCGCAGACTCCAGTCGAGGCTAAAAGTTGTTGCAAGAACACGGCGGCAAGAAACTGCTATAACACCTGCCGTTTAACTGGTGCTCCTCGACCACTTTGTGCGCAAGGCTGCAATTGTAAGATTATCTCTGGGACCAAGTGCCCTAAAGATTACCCTAGACTAAACTCTCTCCTGAACACGGGTATGTAACAATTAACATGCCATTAGGTATGTTTTTATAACCGATTAATTTCTTTCATTTAATCAAAGTTGTTTCGGACTCTGAATAGAAACTGACGAGGAAACCAACACAAAAGAGGCATATGCGACCAGTGACTTCTGCAAGTTGGGATGCACATCATCCGTGTGCAGTAACATAATGGCTCTCCACAAATCTACTGCGGGTAAAATGAAGAACATTTTTTTTTTTTTTTTTGCGTTTGATTCTTATTTTTTACGAACAATTAAATAAATGTATATATGTATATTATGGATGCCAAAAATTTCATCAGTTTTGATGCTAGCAGGCCTTGTAAGTGAACTAGAAGAATCTGTGAAAAAAGCCGCTAAGAGTTGTGACGATGCATGCTTCCAATTCTGCAACAAGAAATCCGACTCTGCAGCTGTCGCCGCTATCTAAGCAAAACATGATATTACAGTATCATGCGTGCATGGTGATAAATCAAGTACGAAATTGTTCTACCATAATCTAAGTGTTTCACCTCTTTCATGTTTAAAATAACTGTCATGCGATGACAGAGTAGTTTCCTAGTATTTACCTTGTGTTGTTTATTTCCGTTTGTATCTAAAAGTCCGGATTGTGATTGTAAGAACTACTATGATTGTATTGGCCATGGGCTCAAGTTAGTCATATGGACAGTGATGTATTAGACCTTGTTCTTATGGAATAAAATCCGTTTCTTAATTATCTATAAGAAGTAAAATGTATATCTTTCAATTCATGCCTGTTTAGATATCTTTCATTTCCCAAATCAAACTGTACGTACGTATGGATATTTGCGCAATATCTTCGTCCGTAGAATGGAAGATATCTAGTAGGTCTGTGCACTAAATGTCTGGTAGACCATTGCCGTTGTCCTCCATCTGGAACAATAAGAACGGTTCATTCATGATTACAATTTATAAAGGATATTCCGTTATTACACCGAATGAAAATCAGGCATGGTCCTTCCGTTCCATGGCTTGAAACAAAAATCTATGAGTATGAAACACGTACATAAAAATCTATGAGTATGAAATCTCGAGTCAGATGATTTGGAACGAATATTAGCGTTGCTGATCTAGCGACTCCATTAGAGCTTGCTAAATACTTTAAGAACGGATATAATCGTTCTTGATTTAGTGATGCCTGTAATCGTCGCCAAATCTAATCAGAACCTTCAGTATTATATCTTGTTGAGATTATTAGTCCCACATTGTCTGGGCATCTAAGATCCTGCGGTTTATAATACCTTCGGGCCTCTCCACTCATTGCCAATTGGTTGTGAGTTGGATGCCCGTATTCTAATATGTTATCACAGCCAAGCCATGTATGAGACGTGAGACCCGGTAAGACCCAAGAAGGCAGGACAACCATACAACGGTCCATATAAGGTGTGGATCTACTCCACTTATTGTCAATTGGTTTTGAGTTGGATGCCCGTATTCTAACATGGTATCAGAGCAGGCTATTTGCGATGAGTCATTTGACCGCGCCTTTACTCTGCGTCACCCAATTTAAATTTTCCACGTGTTAGACCATACGAGACTACATGGGGGCATGTTGAGATTATTAGTCCCACATTGTCTGGGCATCTAAGATCCTGCGGTTTATAATCTCTTAGTGCCTTTCCACTCATTGCCGATTGGTTTTGAGTTGGATGGCCGTATTCCAACATATCTCCATTTGCGTGTGGCGAAGAGAGGTTGAAAGAAAGGACCACTAATACGTTGATAGTAACACGCTGTCGTAGCTATTTTATTTATGTGGTTTTTAATCAATGAGAACAAAACTCCAAATAACTTAATTTACCAATAGAAGAAAAAATAAGCTGGTCCATTTCTTTGTACATCTCTATCTCCCTCTCTGCCACATGCATTAGAAATATGAATATATCGTATAATTCTGATGGTTGTAATTAGCATAAGATAAGATGGTCCTTATATCTGCTTAGAGGGATTTAATTGTGTACGTCCGTGGAGATCTATTATTGTTTGCAAAATAGCACGTTGGATGCATGCATGCAATACCTGCTAAAAATTAAAAATAGACGTATAACTGTTCACCCAAAAAAAAAAAATGTACACATTATCTGGGTCGACCATTGCCTTTGTCTTCCATCTGGAACGGTATAAAGGACTACTGTTTTGAAACAAAATCAGGCATGTTCCTTCCATTTCTTGTCTTGGAACTAAAATCTCTGAGTATGAAACACGTTCACAAAAAGACAAAAAAAACACCATATTTACCGTATGAACAATGTATTTCACCAGCAAAAACCAAAAATGAGGCTAAGCCAAAATCCGAAAGGACAAAAAAGATATATATAATAAAAATCCAAAAAAGGTTCCATTGCTGCCAACGATTTCTATTTTCTTTTTATCCGTAAAAATGAATATATTGATCAAAAAGAGAGAGGACACCATAAGGCTTGTACCTCCTCAAAAGGTTACAAGAAAGAGAAAAGAGAGGAGAAATGACCGGAAGAAATAACAAAACTACGTCTGCAGTCAAAGAAAATCAAAATAAAACTTAGGCCTGTTAGTTATTACATCATGAAAGCTTGGAGACTCTAAATTTTTAAACACCAGGCACCAAGTGAGTAAAGGATACTTGATCTTCAAACGAATAGCAATCTCACTGCTCATTTTATTCTGAAAATCTCTGACATTCCCCTCAGTCCATAAACACGAAATAATAGCAATTGCAATCATATGCCAAATCTGAAGTTGTTGAGTGTTCTGCAGAGAATGCTCCTTAGACATCAACATTGAGATTAAATCATCAGGCATGACAAAATTCCACTTTAACTTGTCCTTAAAATACGACAACAATTTCTATTACCTGACACAAGAAGATGGGCACTCAATTCTAATGTGCAATTTTCAGTTGATATGATTCTTTGGTAATAGGAGAAGGTATTGAAGGGTTTCCACACAATTTTTTTTTGGAAGACTGAAGTCCCACCTATAAAATGAATTTCTTGGTCTCGTTTGTTGTACATGGTAAGCTCAATTCTCTTGAAATGTTGCAGTATAAAGGCATTGATATTTTTCGTTCTTGCATCCTTTGTGGAAATAGATCATAGTCACAAGATCACATTCTACTATACTATAAGGTCGCCAACAACATCTGGATGGCTATTACGCTTGTAAACCTTTTGGCTTGGGTATTTCCATAGACAAATTCTCTTTTTCACATACTTGGTCGTGTAATTCCCTTTCAGCCACATCATAAATCATATGGGACTTAATTCCTGCTTTTGAAGACAATTACAGCTTTAAGATTGACAGTGAGCTAGCTACTGGAGCTAATTAAACTATTGTCATATCTTGGTCCTCTGCTCAACTTCTCTTACACTGTAAACAATTGGAAAATGTATTTTTTTTTCTCTTGTCTACCTTTGCTAGACTTTGTAAATTCTTATATATAATCTCTAATAAAATCCTCTCTTATCATCAAAAAAATAAAAATAAAAACGGATGTATTTTGTATGCTCTAATATGAATCAGAAAAACATGTATGTTATTGGATGTACACTAATAATTTATTGCAGACCCATTTGCCTGTACTCATGTAGAAAATAAACTTACCAGGAGTGATCCTGCCTTTTTTATGGCTTGAAGCTACACAAAACAAAAAGTTTCAAAAAAAAAAAAATATAAAGTTGTTACATTATATAATTGGTACCTGTCACTTTTAGCTCCTTGGAAATTTAATGCCACTTCTAAGGTCGCAGCTCGCTAAGCTAGCCCTTAGCGCTACCTTAGGTCCAAGATACGCCACCAAAGCTCCCTTGGACCGTCGACTAACTTATTTAGCCTGTGGATAAGTAATGGACCCACCATACTTCATACTTCTTATACTTCTTCAAGGATGCTTCATACTTCGTATACTTCAAGATGATACTTCTAATTACTTTTCAAAGCTTCGGAACTTCGCAAAAGAATAGAGGCAAGTACGTACTTTTCATGTCCAGTATTCTTTCGCTCGTTCCTTCATCAACAAAGATCAAAGATTACTACAACAACAGATTTTTCCTTAAAGATCGCTCTTCAAGCAATATTCAAGGAAAAAGAGGCAAGATCTAGGATCCAAATATCGCACAACACATTTTATTAGTGTGCGAGATTTAATTATTTTCTTAGCTTGAGAGAATGTAGAAAAGCTTGCGAAATTATATATAGAGAGAGAGAGCTTGCGAAATTATAAGGAGATCTTGAGAGAACATAGCACGGGATCCTAAAATATGGGAGATATGAGCTATATGTGAGCTGTCATCCACTATGTAAACACCTATATAAAAAGAAAGGCAGGAGAGAGAAAAAGGAGGACATATTTAGTAAGGGAGAGATATTTTTAGAGAGAGACTTTATTTTCTTTATCATCTTCTTCCCCTAAAACTAGATCTAGAGGTCTACAAAATATCCATTAATGGAGATTCTCAATGTAACCCAAACGTAATTTCAATAATCATAGTGAAGAACCCTAACCCCGTGGATGTAGATTACATTGATCGAACCACGTAAATCTTGTGTCTTATTTTACAATTTTAGCACTTTAATCTTTATTTTGATTATGAAATAGATTTAGATCTATGAAATATTACATGGGGTGTGTTGTGGGATTTCCTGCAACTATATTTTTGGCGCTAGAAACAAGGAGGAGTAAAGGATTTATCCTTCATGTAATTTGTTGGTTCAAGAAGTTTCCATGAAGATTAACTATTGTTCAAAATTTTCTAGATCTACAAAGTTTAGGTTCAAAAATGGAACTTTCATGGAAGAAATCACACTTTTAGGGAGTAACCATCATCAACAATTCAAAAACATGAAAAGAGTAAGAGAAAAATTAATTGCTATGGTGAAATTCAGGGAAGAAAACTAAAGTCTCAATGGAAGATTTCCATATTCAGGAGAAAAAGCAAGAAGCAAATTGTTGAAAGAAATAAAGGAAGGACGAAGAGAAGATAAGATAAGAGGCAGATGCTGCAATTTTTATCACAAACAGAAATTCGCACAGATGGTTCAAGACTGACCGAACAAACAATAGGTCATGGGTTCGAATTCGCAGAGATACATAGTTTTCATTTTATTATCATCTTCAGTGGCGAATAAGAGAATAAGGAAAAAAGTTATGAGTTAATTTCGCAGAGAAGTTCTTAAACAGTTGGTCCAGAGAACAACATGTGTGTTTGTGGTCGCAAGTGCGAATTCGCTTGCGAGCATAGTTTTCTTCTTTTTACTGAGGACGATAAAATGAATAATTTGGCAATATTGTTTCATAATTTCGCAAACAAGAGGCACCACAGTTGGTCACCTGCGAAGTTAATGAGTTCATGGTTGTGTATTCAAATCCCAATGAATGTGTATTTTTCGCATGGATATTTCGCAAGAGTATTTCTCACAGAAGAAAGTTTATGATTATTTCACACAAAAAATTCGCAAAGGAGGGTTGGCACAGATGGTTAATTTGATTCGATGCATGAAGAAGGACGTAGGTTCAATTCCCACCTCCTACGAATTTTTCGCACATTTTACATATTTTTGGGTTGCTACCAGCGAAGAGCAAATCAAGTTTTAACAAGTGTGCGATAATTTCGCACAAGAGAACTGGCACAGTCGGTCAAGAGACATGAATCCAAGCAGCAGGGCGCAGTATCAATTCTTGCTTCTCGCACATTTATTTTTGTTATGCGAAATTTCGCACGGACTTTGATTATTTCGCAAAGAAGAAAGTTGATGATTATCTAGCAAATTAATTTCGCAAGAGAGGGTTAGAATAGTTGGTATGGTGCGAGAATATGCAAGAGGCAGGTCAAGGGTTCAAGTCTCATTCCTCACATTTTTTTTTGTTGCGCGATAATTACATTTCTTTGTGCAACATTTATACATTTCAAGGATGCCGATTTCGCAAGCAAGTTATATACTTCGCAAGAGACTACAACAACAGAAAATCACATGAAAGATAAGTACCATTTTCATAGAACATTTTACTTACAGAAAATAAAAGATTTTTGATTTAATTTACAAAAAGCGATACAATCGCAAGATTTCAAAGAAGATTTCTAGGATCTTTAAGATTTCAAAAGATTTCAAAAAAAAAAAAAAAAAAAATTGATTTGATTTACAAAGCACGATACAATCGCAGAATTACAAAGATTTCACAACTACAAAGATTTCAGAATTATAATGTATTAGAATTTCTCTTGAATATTTACTTTGCTTCAAATGATATGATATTATGAGAATGAAAGAATGAATGAAAGAAATGACAGAAATGAAAGAATAAAGAAACACGAATAAAATTTCGCAGAGATTAATGACAAAGAAAGGGGCGAACCTGCTATGGCGTACACCCTAGTTCGCGAAATCAAAATTTCGCAAGAGGCAAATGTAAGACCTAAAGTGCGTTATAAAAGTGGTTACCTGCTAACATGGCTCAGGGTAAAGGTTACACCACCCCTGGAACCTGAGTCATGGAGATTTGGGGTCAATAAAGCCCATCCAGAAGAGGTACCTTGGATTTTCAACCTAAGCTTATGACTTGGGTTGGACGACCGAGGGTCTCTTCTAAGGAGTCATCACATGATCAAGGCGCCGAGGTACACGGTTGAGCCAAGAGTGCCTGGGGCGTTTGAAGCGTCTCGGCCATTCTTGGCAAGTCTTGGTTTATGCTGCACTCGGCCCAAAGAAAACTCCACTTAGGGTGCAGTCTCGTAACCATAAGTCCTATAGGAAAAAGGGATAAGAGGCTGCGAAAACATCTGGTTATTGTTAAGACAGGATGAAAGGAGCTAGTATTGTATCGCCGAAGTACGCCTCCTTGAAGGGGCAACCAGGGGGAAGATAAGGGGGCACCCTCCATTAGGGAGATGATAAGTGTCTTAAGACGCAAATGTCATAGGGATTTATTTTCGCAAGAATATTTAGGCCTATCATATTTGTGCAACAATCCTTAAGAGGCAATAATACAAAAGAGAAAGATAAGACGAGATCAATGGGTCCGTACATGAAAGTGTAAGGACGTCCTGCGATTTCGTCGCAAGACGGCAATGTCATGGGGGTTTATGTTCGCAAGAATATTTAGGTCTGTCATATTGTCGCATGAAAAACATCCTGCAGAGGCAATAATACTAGAGAAATGATAAGACAAGATCAATGGGTCATTACATGAAAGTGTAAAGACGGCCTGCGATTTTGTCGCAATGACAAGAGGTGGAAAAATAATACTTTTAACTAGGAAGGCAAAATAAGACCACATAAGAGAGTACCCAAATAAACTTGTGAATATGATTATATGTAAGCAAACAAGCTTGCGAACATGTATAAAGAAATGAAATTGAGATAATGAAAATGTTGCACCTTTGATATTTTGATTATATTATATTATGCGATACTAATAGTGCAGGAATAAACAGTGGAGACATTAAAACAATGAGATACAATGAACTAAAGATAGAAAAAGAATAAAATGAAGTACAAGCAAATGAACTTGCGAGAACAATGAGTACACGAAGATGAATGCACATACTAAAGAAAAGACCAGAGAAATGAAGAATGGAAGCAACTTAAAGCTACATCAAGTTTAGAACGGAAAAATGAGATAAGTAACACAAACATTATCTATACATTGCAATAGATAAGCATTCTCATCATACAAGCATCATACTTGCATCATGAAAGCATCGCATAAGCATTTCATGGCATCAACATCGCATACACATTTCATAACATAATCATTACATAAGCATTATATTCGCACGAGTATTTTACAAAACTTTACAGAATTATTCATAATGCACAATTATTCAGAATTTCGCAGGATTCTTCAGAATTTCGCGGAATGTGAGTATTTAGCAGGATGTGATTATTTCGCACAATTATAAGCAACTTGAAGAGATTATACTATCGCATGAGCACAAAGCATAAGACAGAGGCAAGATAAGAATGAAGACACAACTCGCTCATTCAACATTTTCTCAAGGATTCTACCCTCATAGATAAAGAACAGAGGCAACTATGGATTACTGAGAAAACATTTTATGTTCTTTATCTTCTCGACAAGAATCATTTCCAAAATGGACGTTCACTAATGAACAACAAGAATCCTCATCAAAAATGGAATAATAATTTCGCATGAATAGAGGCAATACTTATTACTCGCATTCAAGGATGGATACTTCATACTTAATACTTCTTATACTTCTTCAAGGATGCTTCATACTTTGTATACTTCAAGATGATACTTCTAATTACTTTTCAAAGCTTCAGAACTTCGCAAAAGAATAGAGGCAAGTACGTACTTTTCAAGTCCAGTATTCTTTCGCTCGTTCCTTCATCAACAAAGATCAAAGATTACTACAACAACAGATTTTTCCTTAAAGATCGCTCTTCAAGCAATATTCAAGGAAAAAGAGGCAAGATGTAGGATCCAAATATCGCACAACACATTTTATTAGTGTGCGAGATTTAATTATTTTCTTAGCTTGACAGAATGTAGCAAAGCTTGCGAAATTATAGAGAGAGAGAGAGCTTGTGAAATTATAAGGAGGGCTTGAGAGAACATAGCACGGGATCCTAAAATAGGGGAAATATGAGCTGTATGTGAGCTGTCATCCACTATGTAAACACCTATATAAAGAGAAAGGCAGGAGAGAGAAAAAGGAGGACATATTTAGTAAGGGAGAGATATTTTTAGAGAGAGACTTTATTTTCATTATCATTTTCTTCCCCTAAAACTAGATCTAGAGCTCTACAAAATATCCATTAATGGAGATTCTCAATGTAACCCAAATGTAATTTCAATAATCATAGTGAAGAACCCTAACCCCGTGGATGTAGATCACATTGATCGAACCACGTAAATCTTGTGTCTTATTTTACAATTTTAGCACTTTAATCTTTATTTTGATTATGAAATAGATTTAGATCCATGAAATATTACATGGGGTGTGTTGTGGGATTTCCTGCAACTACAAGTGGATTGCCACTTCATGTTGGGAGCATTGGGAGCACAAATTTTGGGAGTCACAAATCATTTTCCGGCATAGGATTACTGAGATCCAGTGGTTTAGTCGAAAAATTGCCAAGTAAATTGTGATAGAATTAGCGCGCCATGCACCCACTCTTTATTCACCAAGTACGTAATGCAGTAAGTTAAACGATACATCGGTGTTACTATAATAGCTATACGACAGTAATGACAACAAAGCAGCTCTTATTTTTACGCTGCAATTACATTGTGTCCACTGATGGAAATGTTGGTAATGTTATCCCATACTTTAAGCCTGGCGAGTAATAAAGGATGTCTCGGTTATTGATGGGTTGCAGCGGTCTTGCATTGAAGGTTCCCTGCAATAAAATCATACATGGTAATTAATCGCAAGAATGGTTAATTAAGCATCTTATTAGTAAATACAAGATATTATCTTTGTCGAAATAACTTACATAACCAGTGGCTCTTCTGAGTAACATTAGTTGGTTTCTTCTGACAGGCATCACCTAAAATCCAAGCAATCATCAGGAAAACATTAGATAACTACTCCTTGATGGTCCAAATAATCAATCAAGTAAAAATAAAATAAAAAATAATTAAATTAAGTAATTACGGTACCCTTTCTTTGATGGTCCAAATAACCCCTTCGGTACAAGGAGGAGTCGTAAGAGAACCCATATATCTATAGTATCTTGTATCACTCATGTCAATTTTGTTCGGATCAACCACACCTACGTTCACTTCGTTCAGCCCACCAAAACCATATATCTCGAATATACTGCTCTCCAGCTGATCATGATATGGATTAATCAAAAATAATAGTGATCAGTAAATTAGATGGTCAGTAAATTATTTTTATAATTCATTTTTAAAAGTGTTGATTGGTTTATAGTATGAATATGTACCCTTGCAAGAAATGGGTCTTGAGCTCAAGACAAGAACTGTAACGAAATATGTCAAAAACAAGAATATTGGTTTGCTTTGAAATATCTTCATATTTCAAACAAAATTAAGCAAGCTGATATTAGCAAGTATAGACTATACTGTATAGTAAACCAGCTTAGAAAAGTTGTGGATACCGCGGAGATGAAAACCCTATATTTATAGAACTTGCAAACCCAATATACTCACCCGATATACTTTGAAATATTATTACATGAAACTAGTTGGAAGCCTAACAAGCTAAGCTCCAACGACATACTACTACATTAATTGAACAGGTTGCTGTGCTAACCTACCAGCGAGTCTCATGGGTAAAACCTAGCCAAGGGAGCCAAAACGGCGGGAGGGGCTGAGATTGTATCACAAGGGGGGCAAACTAACACTACCTTCCATGTTAATTATATTAAAAGAGAATGTTATATTAAAAGAGAAAAAGAGAACCAAGAAATAATCCAAGGTCAATTACATACACATTAGAGTATCCCAATTACTCCAAATGATGAGACTTGGATCAACATACTTGAAAGTGTCATTATCACAAGACCATAAGCCTACCAATGCTTGACCAAATCAATACTTTCTTGCACACACTTATGTCGACCTCCAAAAACCCTTCCATTCCTTTCCTTCCACAAAACCCAACAAATCGCATAATACAATATTTGCAATACATGTCTTCCTTTACCACGCAGCACGTTGGTGGTCCAAACTTCAATTATACCACGCAACACGTTGGTGGTCCAAGCTTCAAATAATTGAAGCAACGTACTTGGCATAGGCCAAGCAATTTTGAAGACATCACTTTAAAGACCGCAAAAAAAACTAAAGACGACAAAAAAAAAAAAAAAGTTTCAAATATTCGGGTCGATCTACTGCCCACGCGAATGTAAAAAGAAAATAGAAAAAAAAAGAAAAAAAAGGTTAGAAAAGTGGTCTTTGTGAAAATTTAATTGGTCGACTGACATCTAAATTTCCCCTTACAATCCATTAATTGGTCAAATATACTAGAGCACCGTTGCCACGGTGGGGAGGGCCGACAGAAGAAAAACAAAAAAAAATAACAATTTCCGCCGGGTAGGCACATATTACCTCCGTTTCAAAAAAGGCGATATTTTCATACTTTCATTTTTTCCTAATAATAGGCCAAATCAATAAAGTGAAAGTATCATTTTTCCTGAAATAGAGGGAAATTGAAATGGTGAAAATATCATTTTCCTGAAACGGAAAATTAGTCGATGCATAAACCAAAATATGGCTGCATAATGTGGTATGCATCATTTGTGGTGGTTTGCATAATGGCTATGCATTGAATTTTTGAAAACTATGCCTAAAGTGAAAGTATCACTTTCCCTAAAATGGAGGGAGTACATCTTTTTATTAGTTGCAACGGAAAATTAGTTAATGAATAAACCAACATATGGTTACATAAAGTATTATGTATCATTTGTGGTGGTTTGCATAATTGATATACATATAGCAATTTTCTAAAATTGTGCCTAAAATGATAAATATCTTTGAATTTTTCCTAAAAAATCTGAATTTGATATTGTTTTTTTGTACTCATTGCGTAGATTTTTTTATAACCTTTCTAACGAGATAAAATTTGTAAAATTCCAAGACATGGATTTTTAGATATGTTATATTAAAGTTTGGTTGCCAATTATACCCCTAAAAAATAAGATACATAAGGAGTTATAGTAATTAGATTAAAAGGGAGGGATAGTTTGGTATTATCAATTGCACACTACCAAAATCTTTGTATGAAATTGCAAATTCATGTGAGGTTTCAATTTACAAAAAAGTGACCATAAAAGGGACTCCCTTCCTTCGGGCCCTCCGATCGGTCGGCCTAATAATGGCCGGATATGATCAACCTAGAGGACGAAAAATCAAATTTGGTCCCCACAAATAAATATTCCTGACAAGACATTGATCGTATGTAAGCCAACTATGCAGAGCAGTCCAGATTTTCGAATCAAATGTGATAAACATTCATTTGGTTTCTTTATACAAAGGGATCTTGTAGTAGTGACCCAATGCTGGATGTAGTTCCAAGGACAAAGATTATTGTTAGAGGGAGAGCAAATATCGTATTTAACTCACTGGATAGGACCTGGTCAATACATCTCTCTAACTCTGACAAAAATTCCCTCGGTAAATACATCGATCACAAAGAAGTCACGCCCAAATATTCAAGGCGTGCCCAAACAATTCATTCCACCACCGCGTCCGCCATTAACTTCAACACCAACACCACAAAATTGCGTTTACAAATTTCTACACATGTATGAGTATGAGAGATGTCTTAGATTGATTCATGAGTTTAGATTAATAAGACTAGAGACGCCAAAAAAGAGAACGTTAATGGCGATTGATTATTTTTTCTCCATCCATCATCATCATAGGATTGATGGCAGGATAAAAATCAGTCCGATCTTATTATCTATCTGAATCCAAAAATACAATGTGACTAAAAAAACCCATTACGATTCATACATTATTTAATGACGGAACCCTGTTTTGTTAAGAATCAAAACAAAACCTAAAAGAAAGAGTATCGAATACAGATTCTTCACTCGTCTAGGTTTGGGCGGTGGGGAAAGAGGAGTATGACATGTGTGGTTAGTTAATAGGGATACTTTAGCACAAGTCGCGAAATTTTATTGACTAGGTCCTAGTGAGTGAGTTAAATACAATGTTTTCTCTCCTTGGATCCATTTTGCTCTCCCTATAACAAAAATCAAGGATAAAGAAGATGGAGTTTGAAGAAAATTATAGTTTCTTTCCTGTCCTAACAAGAAGATTACGAAGAAAGAAAAAGTTGAAATTGAAAATTAATAAATTTACTTGGGGCATCTAGGGGCGACCCCTAAATAATTAAGGGCGACTAATTTATATCCATCCAAGGAAAAGGAATAAGGGATGTCTACATATGGCAAAAGTACAAAGTTACCCTTACTAGTTCAATTTTCGTTTCTACCCTTTAAAGTTTAACCCATTTTTTTAAAAATTTTATATTTTTTTTTATATATATTGTTTTTCCAATTTTTATATTTACTTTCTTTTGTATTTTTTCAATTTTTGTAGTAAAACACATTTATTAATAAAATTGGATTAATAATCTGTAGTTTTGACAAAATACATATCTACCTGTTTGGAAGTATACAAAGTGAAATAAATTTTCTTTCATAATTGGTAGATAACTAATTAGACAAAACTACCTATGAGAGGAGAAAAATTCGAAAATTCAAAGTTTGGAAAAAAAATTTTCAGATGCTACTTTCATAATAGGTAGATAATTAATTTTCCAGAACTACCGATTATGAAAGTAGAAAAAATCTAAATTTTAAAAGTTTGGGAAAATTTATTTCTAGGGGCTACTTCCATAATCAGTAGATATGTAATTTGAAGAAACTACTAATTATGAAAGAAAAAAAATTCAATTCATCTAGGGCATATTATTGTACAATTGGTGGTAATTAAAATTGTCGAAACTACCGATTGTGCTAGGACTATACTAGTGGAAACATTCGAATTTTTAAAGTTTGTGAAAATTTATTTCAGGGGCTCATAATTGATAGACAATTAACTTTCCAAATCTATCGATTATGAAAGTAAAAAAATAAGAAATTTCAAAGTTTGGGATTTTTTTTCTCAGAGGTTACTTCCATAATCATTAGATATGTAATTTGACGAAACTATATCGATAATAAAAGAAAAAAAGATAAATATATTTAGGGCTAATTATTGTACAATTGGTAGCAATTAAAATTGTGGAAACTACCGATTAGACTAGGATTATACTGGAAGAACAATTCGAATTTTCAAAATTCGGAAAAATTATTTCAGGAGCTACTTTCATAATCGGTAGTTTGGAAAATTACAGATTATGAAAGTAGAAAAATCCAGAAGTTTCAAAGTTCGGGAGAAATTATTTCTAGGGCTACTTCCATAATTGATAGATATGTAATTTGACGAAACTCCCGATTATACAAAGATTTTAGTAAAAATTTATGAAAAGAATTTGAAAAAAGAATTGCGAATCTTTTTTTTTAAACAAAATATGTTTTTAAAATAAAATTAATTAATTATTATTAAACTAATTTAATAATAAATACAATCAATTAACACTAATTAAACTAGGTGGATAAGGAATTTTTGAAATTACTTCAAAATATCCAATTTTATTTTATTTAGTCGCCCCTGATTTCTTTTTGGGTCGCCCATCAAAGGAAAAACGTTTTACTTGGAAAGATATTTGACAACAAAGAAATTAACTCATCAAGATTAAGTATGAATATTTGTGGTGGAAGGAATTGGTTTAGATCATGATTAATATTCTTTTACCTTCGTTATAAGAAGATCTATAGAAATGTTTTTCTTCGATTACACGAGATGGTGATTATAATGGTACACCTAAAAGATAACCATTTTCTGGTATTTTATGGGATTGTAATGCAAGAATTGAAATAAGGGATACTATTGGTGTTGTCATTGTATACATCGGTTCTCTCTTTCTTATTTATTTTTTATATGAAAACTGTGAAAAATCCATGACATAAGTAGGAGTGTGAGAGAGGCTACATTGCTAACACTACACGCTTGATGATTTTTCAGGAAATTTTTTGCTCTCGCGCTGGTAGATCAAATATGATCTAGCAGCACCATATACGAGCATGTGGCATTTTGAAACGTCATCTAACCCAAGGTTTAAACTCCACGTATAATTTAACGATTTTTTAGGAGCTAAAAATATTTAGCTGTAAACAAAAATCCCCGGAAGTTGATGATTTTGTGAGCCGTATTTTAGGGGAGTTGGATGATTTTTTGAAATCTAGCCAAGACATCAAACAGATAAGATTAAAATTTTTGCTAAACGATGAAAATAGCATGGGTACAAGTATCCAACTTCTGATGGGTTCCAAGTGCTAACATAACAAGGTTAAGAGTCATAGGGCTTGTAGGTATCTGTCAAGGTTTTGACCAAAATATGCATACCTCTCCCAGGAAAAGAACCAAGTGCAGGGTGGATTCAAGCTAACATTTTCTGTAATCAGCTCAAGTTTGATCATCTTCAAGTTGTTTACTAGCAAAAATCAATCTATGTTGTCTTGAGGAATTCCTTTCTTGTCTTGAATTTTTGCTTTAACATTATCAATGGTGTCAGAACTCTCAACTGACGTTTATGTATAAAATGGCCAAAGCAAGATAATTTGCAGCTAGCGTCAATGTTTAAACTTTCAAAAGAATAAATTCAATAGTTTTCTTTCTGAAACTTGCAATATCCAGTTATAGAACTGATAAAAACAGCTTGATGTTACTTGAAAATGGTGTATGTCATATGATTTGTTAACTGTGAGTAAGCTAAAGTCTTCTTATAAACGTAAGGTTTTAATATTTTTGGTGTTTCAGTAATTTATAATAGGCAAGTAGCCCTTTAGGCAAGTAAACAAAGAGATACACTAAGATACAATAGGGTATATAGATGACAGAGTAGTCCTAAGTTACACCATCTATATTCTGTGTTAACACCACCACCACCCACCCCCACCACCCCCACCACCCCGCCACCACCACCACCCCCCCCCCACCCCACCCCCACACCCCCACCCCCCGCAAGCTAAACGTGGAGTATCCTGAAGTGAAAGCTTGGATGATAGGTAATGAAATCTTGACTGAAGAAGTCCTTTAGTAAATAAGTCTGCAAGCTGATGTTGAGTAGGCATGTAACAAATAATCAAAGATCCACGAACAACACGTTCTCGAACAAAATGATAGTCAATATCAATATGTTTAGCACGAGAATAGGTGGTTGCTTGATGTATAAGCCTAAATCATTCAAGAGATACAATATCCAAATAACTTCGGCTGCAGCAAGAGCTAAGGCACGGTATTCAGCCTCAGTGATTGAATGAGAAAATGTAAGTTGTTTATTTGAAGACCAAGAGATTAAATTAGGACCAACAAAAACACAAGTGCCAGCTTTGGAACGACGATCATCAGGGTTACCAGCCCAATCATCATTACTATATGCATAAACTGTATCAGAAAAGATACCAGAGACCTGAAAACTGGATGATGGTCTGAAAAATAAACCCTTTCCTAACATGCCTTTGAGATAGCGAAGAATTCTCTTTACCGCAAGAAAGTGAACATCAGTGGGAGAATGCATAAACTTACAAGCCTGATTGACAACATAAGTGATATCCGGTCTGGTCATTGTTAAATACTGCAACGCACCTACTAAACTGCGATATAACGTAGCATCAGGAAACAGGGTACCATCATGAGCTGACATTTTTGCACCCACGACAATTGGAGTGGAAACTGGCTTCGCAGTTAATAAGTCCACACGCTGAAGAAGGTCAAGAGTATATCGGGTTTGAGACAGATAAAGACCAGAAGAAGACCTATGTGCCTCAATACAAAGAAAAAAATGTAGATCACCCAAATCTGTCATTGAAAATTGTTGCTTGAGAGCCACTAATAGTTGAGAAAAATAATGAGAATCAGACCCTGTAACAATTATATCATCCACATATAAAAGAAGTAACATAACACCAGTGGAAGATTTTCGAAAAAACAGAGAAGCATCAGAATTGGAAGCAACAAATCCCAATTCAGCAAGGTAAGAAGTGGATCGTTGAAACCAAGCCCTAGGCGCTTGTTTGAGCCCATATATGGATTTAGTCAACTTACAAACATGATTGGGATATCTCTTATTCTCAAATCCTGGAGGTTGAGACATGTAGACCTCTTGATCCAAGCGACCATGCAAAAATGCATTTTTAACGTCTAACTGACGAATAGGCCAAGAACAGGATACATCAATACTCAAGACCAAACGAATAGTAACAGTCTTAATAACTGGACTGAAGGTTTCGTCATAATCAATACCAAACTGTTGAGTATACCCCTTTGCAACCAAACGAGACTTGCGACGATCAATCCTACCATCTGATTTGCGCTTAATCTGATAGACCCATTTGCAGCCGATAACATTCATATGGGTTTGTCGCGGAACATATGACCAAGTGTCATTAATTTGGAGAGCATGATGTTCATCTCTCATAGAATCCACCCACTCTGGAATCTTGCTAGCTTCTTTTTTGTAGGATTTAGGTTCGACAAAAGAATCCCCGCATCTCGAGAAAAGAAAACATGAAGCAATAGGATGCTTGGTAACAGAAAGTAAATTCATTTTAACTAGAGGTTTACGGATGCCATCACGTAAATGAGTATTCATTGGATGTGGATCAGGATCCTGTTGAGAAGTAGGAGAAGCAATGGAATCAGCATGCTGAGAAGAAATTGGAGATGATGATGCAGTAGAACTCGCTTCTGGAGAAACTGGAGAATGAGGAGGTGAGAAAGAATCATTACTGGTGGATAAGGAAGTAGTAGAGGAGTTTGAAAGAATATTCGATGGAGCTGGTGGGACAGGAGGAGGAGAAGGAGGTAAAACAGATGGAGTGACAAGAGGTAAAACAAACCAGGTGGGTAAATGAGATTGTGGTTCAGGAGTACCAGGATTGGTGATAGAGAAAGGAAAAGAAGACTCATCAAAAAGAACATTCCGAGAGATATACACACGTTTACTGCTCAAATCAAAAAATTTATATCCCTTGTGTTGGTCAGAGTAACCAATGAAAACACATGGTTTTGTTTTGAACTCCAATTTGTTTTGGTTGTACGGAACTAAATGAGGGTAGCATAAGCAACCAAAGACACGAAGAAAGTTGTAGTCAGGATGCTGATTGTACAACTTAAAATACGGTGAATAACCACCCAGAACAGACGAAGGCATTCGATTAATGAGGTAAATAGCTGTGGAAAACTCCTCTGGCCAATAAGACTTTGGCATGTTGCTGTGATGAAGAAGAGCCAAGCCTGTTTCAACTATATGACGAATTTTGCGCTCAGACACACCATTTTGCTGTGGAGTGTGAGGGCAAGAAAACTGATGTAAAACACCATGGGTGGTGAAAAAATCACGCAAAGCATGAGAAATATATTCTCCACCACCATCACTCTGAAAAATTTCAGAGTTGTTGAAAAACGATTCTCAATTTGAGCTTTAAAGTGCTTAATACAGTTAAAAACTTGAGTTTTATTATGAAAAAAATATATCCAGGTAAATCTGGAAAAATCATCCACAATGAGAAGAAAATATCGAAAACCAGAATTTGAAATAACTGGAGAAGGCCCCCATAAATCACTATGAACCTTAAAGAGTACACGATCACTCACTGAAGTTGATAAACAAAATGGTAACATGTGATGTTTAGCACAAGCACAACTATTAAATAAAGTGTGCCTAATAATTGAAGGTACTGAAACTAACTTCTCAGAAGCTAAGCTGGAGAGACTTCGATTGTGCAGATGACCAAGAAGCCTATGCCATAACTAAGAAGTAGAAAGAGTAGCAACATGACTATGAGAAGCAACTGGGGATGAAGATGTGGAAGAAGTGGTAGGACGAATGGAGTACATACCACCATTACTAGGTCCGATGAGTAGAAGTTTCCCCGTTTGTCGATCCTTAACAGAAAAACCGAATCGATCAAAACACACAAAAACATTATAATCTCGAGTTAATTGAGAGACGAAAATAAGATTTTTTGCAATTAAAGGCACATGAAAGACTCGATTTAAAGATATGGAAATATGTGGCGTTGTGATCAAAGCATTGACATTAGAAGTAATGGGAAGAAGGTTACCATTACCAACCATAACATGATTGGAACCAGAGTAGGCAGTCGGAGCAGTAAGCAGGTTGGGATCAGCCATCACGTGATTTGTGGCCCCTGTATCAGCATACCAATGTTGATCAAATGGTGTAGCTTGGAGTTGCATAGCAGCAAATGACTGAGGAAGGTCACGAGCTTGGAACGCATGATTGAATCTGTTTCCACAGGTTAATGCAGTGTGCGCCTTAGATTCACAAATCTGACATTTGGTTCCTGAAAGTTGTGAAGGGGGAGCACCAAGGATTGACTGTTGCTGAGGAGCACCAAGTATGGATTGCTTCTGTTGGAATTGATTACCAAACGAATAGGTTGGAGGTGCAAAGTAATCACCTCGCCCGCGTCCACCAGCACCACGACCACCACCACGATAACCACGGCCATGGTTGCCACCACGGCCACCTCTGAAGGAGTTGTAACCACCACGATTAGAGTTGTAACCACCACGACAAGGGGAAAATTTTGTGGAAGAAGAAGATGAAAAAGTGGAACCATAGAAGGAAGTGAAAGGAGTAGAGTCTGGTATGGGTTGATTGTATTGGGTAAGACGAATCTCATGATTGAGAAGCACAGGCTTTAGCTCAGAGAATGTAGGAAGGGTAGAACGAGTTTTTATGGCAGTTGAGAAAGCTTGATAATCAGGTCCTAAATCTCTAAGGGTATTAAGAACAATTTCAACATCACTTAAAGGAGATGATGAAGTCAAAAGAGAATCTCTGATGGAAGTGATTTTGGCAACATATGTAGAGATGGAGAGATTGTCTATTTGAAGTGTTTGTAGCTGATGACGCAGTTGAAGAGAACGAGCAGCAGTTGGAGCTGCATAAGTATTGGCTAAGTATTTCCATAGTTCACGAGCATAGGTAAAATCAGGGATATCGGCAAAAACTGACTGAGTTAGGGTAGCTTGGAGCCAGATAAGAAGATATGTATCAATTTGAAACTAGGGGAGATACTTTGGGTTTGGGAGAGGATCTTCAGTAGATGAACTGGGTAGAAAAGGAGTTGGAGATTCAACCTCAGAATCCACATGACTGTAGAGATCATGGGAACGTAGAATTGGAACTACTTGACGACGCCATTGTATGTAGTTGGTTTCATCAAGTTTGAAGGAGATGTAGGAAGGTTTAAGCTTGAGAGGAGAAGAACTTGTAGACACAGAAGAGATGACGGATGAGGTAGTAGAGGATTGTGTAGAGGATTCGGCAGACATGGCTGCTAGGGTTGTTGTTTAGAGAGAAAAAAAAAAAAAAAAAAGACAGCCCTAATGGCTCTATACCATAATAGGTTTTGATGACTCTTAACCCTAAACAGGGTTTGAGGACATGTATTTATATTAATCAAGAGTTACACAGTAGCCTTTTAGGCAAGTAAACAAAGAGATAAACTAACATACAATAGGGTATATAGATGACAGAGTAATCCTAAGTTACACCATCTATATTATGTGTTAACAATTTAAAATTGTTTTGATTTGCAAAGAAGAATCAGACGTGAATACTCTTTCTTTGCTTTAGATATACAATACAGTGAATTAGGATCACTCCAAATTTCTTTTATCCAGCATCATAAACCACTGAGATTCATTTTCATCTTTGCCCAACTTGTCACCCATAAAATATTTATTGCTCTAATATGTTGGGACGTTCACACATACATGAACTTGATTCACTGATACTTGTTGGATTGTATACACAGCAAAGTCAATGAACCCTGGACCAAACTTATTGGATTCACTAGGTACTTATTGGTTTGAGAAGCTGATAAAAAAAAAAAAGGCTATTTCGCTGTCAATGTGTTAAGAATGGAGGATTTTACCGACTCTACCAGCAAAGTCAATGTGTGCTTTCATGGCAACCTATCATTATACATATGCTTAGAGGTTTAAAACGTGCCGGCCCGGCATAGCCCAGCCCACGAAGTCACGTGCTTAGCGTGGCCGCGTCTTTGGGCTGGGATGTGCCGAGATTCGAGACGTCTTTGTCTTTGTGCTAAATGGCGTGCCGTCTTTGTCTTGTGTCGAAAAATAAACGTCTTTGTCCGTGTTGTCTTTGTGCTAGCACACTTATTTTATGTTCTCCAAAATAAATATGTTTGAGATATTTTAGTTAATACATGTATTATTATAGAAATAAATTAGCATACCGAAGATAAAATGTCAGAAATTGGCTAAAACAATGAATTTTTTTGTGAAATATGCATCAAATGTGATGTATTGTGTAGTATTTTACGCATGACGTGGCGTGCTTTCTTCGCGTGCTGTGCTGGGCTAGGCCGTGTGCTAACACGTGTGCGTCGTCTTTGTGGCCGGGCCGTGTGCCTATTTTTTGCAGGCACAAAGACAAAGACATTAAACAAACGTGATGTGCCCGTGTTGGGCCGGTCACGTGCTGTGCCGTGCGGTAATCGAATTTTAACGTGCTGTGCTGTGCCATAAACGTGCTGGCCCGTCCCAATTTACACCTCTACATATGCTTGTCCATTTCTTATTATACGGTGCACACCAAGTTATCATTGGAGATGCACTTATTATACGGTTGTATATATGATTGCATCTAACTGCGGCTTTTTTTTTTCTTAATCAAGTAACTTAACTTATCTATATAAAAAAAATTGTGTGTGCTTTCATGGCAACCTATCATTATACATATGCTTGTCCATTTCTTTCTGCCACTCCCTCTCTACCGCGTGCATTAGAAATATGAAGATATGATACTCATGGTTCTCATTAGCTTAAGATTAGCAGGTCCATTTAATTGTGTATGTTCATGACAGCTAGAACTGAAAATAGACTTATCGCTATGCACCAAAAAATGAATCCATGAGTTAGATATACCATTTGCCTTTGTCCTCCATCTGTAACAATAATAATGGTTCATTCATGTTTACAATTAATACAGGACCATTACATTTGAATGAAAATCTGGCATGAAACACGTACACACAAAGACAATCATACACGAAATGGGTTCTATGATCAATGTATTTCACCGGCAAAAAACCAAAAATTAGGTTAATCAAAAATCTAAAAGGACAAAAGAATATAAAAAAAAAAAAAAAAAACCAAAAATGTTTCCAACGCTTCCTATCAACGTATTAGTGGTCTCTTTCTTTCTACGTCTCTTTGCACATTGAGAACGTGACAAATCATTTACGGTTGCTTTGTTTGAGCACCATCTATTTTAGATACGTTTTTTTGGATAAAAAAACTCAGAACAATAAAGACTATGCCGACCTCACCATCCATTTATCGTTTTAATACACAGGAAGCACATTGGCTAAATGACCGACCTCACCATTTATCTCTAGATAGACAATTTCCTTTGTCCTCCATCTGGAACAGTAACAAGTGATCAGTCATGACTGTGCAATTTATAAAGGACCACTACAGTAAATAGAAATCAGGCCACCTGCAAAAACCATTACACATAAAAGATAAACACACACGATATTGATTGTATGATCAATGTATTTTGACAAAATTAGTCATGGCATGTATATTCTGGTAGAAGAGAAAATATATTCGATGAATATGAAAGAGATGTTACAACAGTTCTTATACAAAGATGTTAGCACAATAAAGGAAACAAGATAAAGGAAAATACAAAGTAATTAACACAGAATATACATGCCTATGGAAACAGGAATAATATCAAATATACGGCTATAACTTCCATATCTTTCATATCTTTCAACACCCTCCCTCAACCTCAAGATGGTGCAGAACACATCTTGAGGTTGTTTATCAGAAAGTGCAGTCTAGGAGAATGTAGAGACTTCGTAAAGAGATCTGCAAGCTGAAACTCGGACCGAACATAAGGCAGGACAATGGTCTTCTCTTTGAAGTGATGACGTACAAAATGACAGTCTATTTCTATATGTTTTGTACGTTCATGAAAGACATCGTTATGAGCAATGTGTATAGAAGCTTTGTTGTCACAGAATAGAGGAGTTGACTCAGTCGAGTGAATGCCCATGTCACTAAGTAACCATCTTAACCAAACCATCTCAGAAGTAGTGTGTGCCATAGCTCGATACTCAGCTTCAGCACTAGAGCGAGAAACTACAGATTGTTTCTTACTGCGCCATGAAATTAGAGAGTTGCCAAGAAAAAAACAGTATCCAGTGGTAGAAAGTCTATCTGTAACATCCCTTGCCCAATCTGAGTCTGTGTATGCACGAAGACAAAGATCTGATGTAGAAAAAAAATGTAACCCCTGGTATAAAGTGCCTTTTATATATCGTATAATTCTAAGAACTGCATCAAAATGGGAAGTACGTGGAGCAGACATGAATTGGCTGACAATATGTACTGCATAACTAATATCTGGTCTCGTAATAGTCAGATAATTGAGACTACCAACAAGTTGACGATACAAAGTTGGGTTGGAAAGAACTTTACCATCAGTTAGGTTGAGTTTTGCATTTAACTCAAGAGGTGTTTCTGCAATTTTGCTATCAGTTAACCCAGCACGAAGAATAATATCAGATGCGTATTTGACTTGAGATATGAAATATCCATCAGATGATCTATCAACTTCTATACCAAGAAAGTATCTTAAGAGACCCAGATCCTTCATTTCAAAACAGGAATTTAAGTGAGATTTTAGAGCAAGAATACCTTCTGTGTCACTACCTGTTATTACCATGTCATCGACATACAAGAGTAGAAGTACCATTCCTTCTTTGTCTTTCGGACAAACATTGCTGAATCATATGAGCTTTGAGTGAAACCATACTGTATAATAGCTGTGGAGAATTTTTCAAACCAAGCGCGTGGTGCTTGTTTAAGACCATATAGAGCCTTACGAAGTTTACAAACCTGATTGGGCAAGTGATTCAAACCTGGAGGTGGACGCATGTAGACTTCTTCTTGAAGTTCTCCATGAAGAAACGCATTCTTAACATCCATCTGATATAGATCCCATTTTCGTGCTGAAGCAACAGCTAAAAGAGTGCGGACTGTTGTCATACGAGCAACAGGAGCAAAGGTTTCTTCATAATCTATCCCATATTCCTGAGTATAAACTTGAGCTACAATACGAGACTTATATCGATCTAGTGTACCATCTGACTTTGTTTTAACTTTGTAGACCCATTTACTTCCCACAACAGGTTTTCCTGGAGGTAAGTCTACCATATCCCATGTACCAGCCTTCTTGTGTGCAGTTAACTCATCTCCCATTGAGTCTTGCCAATCTGGAATTAATGAAGCTTCCCTGTAATTCTTTGGTTCATGAATAGACAGAAGAGTTGTTAAAGAACAATGGTAATCAAAAAACCTAGCTGGTGGTTGTCGATTGCGAACAGGCAAAGTTCTAACCTCTGTCTCAGGATTCCCATTTGGGCTTGCATTGTCGGAATTGTCCAAAGAGTGATCTGTATCAGTTTCAGCAACTTCAGTAGAATGGATGAGAGGAGTGGTAGTGGTAGAATCAACTGATGAGGAGGAATTTGATGCAGCGTTATCATCAAAAGGATCTATGTATGTGAAACTTTCTAAAGAAGATGATTTAGCACTAGGAAGAGACCAGAATGGTATTTTATCCCAAAAGGTAACATGACGAGAGATACGTAACCTGCGACTCTCAGGGTCATAGCATCTATACCCTTTCTGTTCTATACCATAACCTAAAAACACACATATGGAGGTCTTTTTGCTGAGCTTACTACGTTCTTTTTCTGAAAGAAGGACAAAGCATGTTGACCCAAAAATATGCAGTTCAGAGTAGTTTGGTTTCTTACCATATAACTTTTCATACGGTGATATACCTCCTATAACATTGGTTGGAACTCGGTTGATAGTATAAACTGCAGTGAGAGCAGATTCACCCCATAAATTTGATGGAACAGAGTAGGAAAGAAGTTGAGTTCTAGCAGTCTCAATGATATGACGATGTTTTTCGTTCAAAGCAACACCATTTTGCTCGGTGTTTCGCACATGACAAAGTGGAGAAGAGTGCCTTCAGATTTGAGAAGTTCTTTGAAAGGATTAGAGATATATTCGCCTCCTTGATCTGCTCTAAAGACTCTAATGACTTTGCCGAACTGAGTTTTGACCATTTTAGAGAATTCAGTGTATACTCTAAGAAAGTCTGATCTTGAACTAAACAGATAGATCCAAGTATAACGAGTAAAGTCATTAACAAATATAACATAGTATAATGACCCTCCCTTAGTAGCAATGAGAGCTTTCCCCCAAACATCGGAGTGGATGAGATCAAAAGGTGCAGTAGAAGATGAAATACTTTTATTAAAAGGAAGAGATGATTGATTACCAGGCTTACAAGCAATGCAATGTGGTTCTTTGTCTAGAGGAACATTCCCTAACAGACCTTTATTAATCATATAAGAGAGGCATGAAAAGGAAACATGACCTAACTTAGAGTGCCAAGAAATAAATGGAGAGGTGATGGAAGACAAGGTAGATGCAGCAGCAACAACTTGATTCTTGAGTTGATGAGGAATAATGAGAGACTCTAGGAGATACAGTCGACCAACTCTACGGCATATCCCAACAAGCTTCCCTGTCTTGGGATCTCGTATAAAACAATCAGATGGAGTGAAAAGAATATTAAACCCTTGATTACAAAGCTGACCAATAGATATCAAATTCATCTTGATATTAGGAACAAGAAGTACATCAGGAACATATATCTTATTTGAAACTTTGATTTGACCAATATGACTAGCAGACAGTTTTGATCCATATGCTGTATGAATCTTTGGTGTCACAATGGGATGTACTCTCAAAAAAATTTGAGTTATATGTCATATGATTTGAGGCTCCTGAATCAAGGAACCACTCAGTTGAAAAGATACCTGTGGGGACTGAAAATGCAGTAGCTGTTGTTGGATTGTTACCAATTGATAAAGCATGTTTGAGCATTTCTTGGATATCAACCAGATTGTTTTGTGTTGCTAAAGCATTTGATCCAGAGTTAAGTTGTTCATGAGCCTGTTCTGAACCTGGTACTGCCATTATTGGAGCTGCAGTGTAGTGTGCTGATGCACCATTGAATCTTCTCTTTTCTCTCATGTTTCTAGATGATGGTGAAGTACGCGTTTCAACTGTGTGTCCATAAGCTTTACAATATCTGCATTGAGGTGTGCCTGGTGGTGGGGGTAAAGCACTTTGAGTTGTTGAGCCTTGAGAGAAGTTTGATGCTGATGTATTTAATGGCATTGTGCAGTTCCTTGCAAGGTGTCCAGGTTTCTTGCAATTGTGACAGTGTACCTGTGATAAATCACGATAGGTAGAGAATTTCTGTGAGTTAAAATGAGCATTAAAGTTTGAGGGTACTGCAAACACAGCTGGTACATCAGGTTTGATTCTTTTACGAATTTCTTCAACAATGAGTTCAGAGAGAGCAGCTTCTACGCTTGGGAGTGGAGATCGATGTAGAATGGATGCTCTAACTGATTAAAATTCTTCCCTTAGATCCATCAATAGTTGAACTAATCTGGATTCTTCTCTAAACTTCTCCCATATTGGTGCATCTGTAGTCCACTTAGGTTCCATGAGAGCTAACTGGTTCCATATGAGAGACATCTCAGAATGAAAATCTGGGATTGATTGTTCGATTCTTTGTTTCAACAACCTGATATCTTGTTCAAGCTTGTACCTTTGAGCAAAGTTGACTTGTGTATATCTCTTTGCAAGAAAATCCCAAGCTTCTTTGGCTACTACAAAACTAGTAAGTTGCATACTTATAGATGTGACCACTGTGTTGCCTATCCACGTAAGAATTCTTTGATTGTTGATCTCCCATTCTTCAGAAGCATCTTTATCATCAACTTTATCTTTGTCTTTACCACCACCACTGGTACTGACTGGTTTTGGGCATGTTTCTCTTCCATCAATGTATTTCCACATACTCTTTCCTTTGAGAAAACTTCTCATAAGGAAGTACCAATGATTATAATTGGTTCCATCTAGCTTAGTAGTGATAGGTGAAGATTCTTCTCTCGACATATCTTACTCAATGATTCTAGAATCACTGATACAAGATAAAAGGATAAACAAGTCTGTTACTGAAAAGGGTGAAGAAACAGATGATACCTCAATACGAGAATTGAGAGAGGATTGTCTTGATGCATCGGAGATGGATTTTAGATCTTCTCTGGCTCTGATGCCATGACAAAATTAGTCATGGCATGTATATTCTGGTAGAAGAGAAAATATATTCGATGAATATGAAAGAGATGTTACAACAGTTCTTATACAAAGATGTTAGCACAATAAAGGAAACAAGATAAAGGAAAATACAAAGTAATTAACACAGAATATACATGCCTATGGAAACAGGAATAATATCAAATATACGGCTATAACTTCCATATCTTCCATATCTTTCAACATATTTCACCTGCAAAAAACCATTTACTTTTGCTAATTAAGAAACACGACAAGATTGGATAAGGTCGGTATGAAAGTTTTATGCCACGAGACAGATTTGGGTCCATATGACCCATTTTAGGTTAAGTTACACAGAATTAAATCATAAATATTAGATTAATAATGTAGATTTTGAGTAAGGACATATAGATTCTAGGTGACATCACGGGGAATTTTAGATTACAATGCACATTTTGACGCAAGATGAAGAGTTTTGATTACGTGGTAAAATAATAGCTTTCGGCTCCCATATAACATTACATTAAATCAAAAGAAACTGCTGTCTCCCGACATCAAGAAAACATTCGTTAAGTTTTAGCTTCAAGAATGTACTGATTAGATGTTATAAAAAATGAATTATTCTTTTAGTATATCTTTGCAAAAGAAGGAAAAATAAGGAGTAAACCAATAATCCTCAAGGAAAAATAAGGAGTAAACCAATAATCCTCAAGGAAAAATAAGGAGTAAACCCCTAATAAAAATTAATACCGCATGATGCCCAAATCCTGGTTAGTAAATTCACGAATTATATCCGTATAATTCGCGAACGTCCGTATGTATCGTCCGTACTTTCGAAACCCCGACTTAGATTTGCGAATTTCCCGCTTAAAACGAACTACATGTGTACTTACGAATAACCGAACCATGCGGTCCGTATAAAACTTTGTCATATCATCACTAACTTACCATTTTCAATCACAAATTTTACTGCTAAAATCATACCGCGTGATGCCCGAAAATCAGCGAGATTGGGAGAGATTAACAAAAAAAATAAAATATAGACAACAAATGTTAAGGATACAGCTATCAAGTGTAATTGTAGCTGATCCTCCTATGATTCAACTGTAAAAATTCGGTCTCTTCATGCCTCAATCAATGGCTTATTCACAGCTATTCTGATTCAATGTAAATTGTTATTCTCATTCATGTAAATCAAACCCTATTTAGGGTAATATAATCAGTATATAAAGTAATAGAAATCCACCAAGTATGTGTGGAAAACATTCACCAAAAATATTGTGTTCTGTTTTGGTATCAGCCAGAAAGATCCAATAATCACGCTTTCTTCCCACATCTTAATCTTCAATGGCAGCACCAGAAACCTCAACCCTACACCAAATCCATGTAAACCATCTGATCAACATAAAACTGAGTGATACAAACTACCTTCTATGGAAAACTCAATTCAAACCTCTTATGAAAAGGTACAGACTTGAAGGCTATGTTGATGGAACCTATGCAAAACCATCTCAACATTTACCAAACACTCAGATAGTCAATCCAGCATACACCAAGTTTGAAGAACATGACCAAATCCTGCTAGGATGGCTTCTTTTATCTCTCACAGAAGGTGTTCTAGGCAGAGTAACTAGACTTACTTCATCAAAAGAAGTATGGGATGCTTTAGAAAAGAGATATGCTCCAAAAACAAGGTCTCATCTGATGCATCTAAAAAGACAGCTTCACTGTCTTCAGAAAGGTAACACCAATATGCAAGATTACTTTTCTAAATCTAAACAACTATTTGTTTATGCACTTGCAGCGTCTGGTAATGCTCTAAGTGAAGAGGATATGCATCAGTCAGTCTTAAGCGGCTTAGATCAAGCATATGACTCAATTGTTACTACTCTTAGTACCATTGACAAAATTGACATGGATACTTTCTATGCTCATCTACTGTCATTTGATATGCGCCTAGAGTAGCAAATTGCACTGCTTCAGCAACCAGTGGATCATATAGCTTCTTCTAGCTATACAAGATCATATCAAAGGCCTGACTAGAGAAGGAATCAGTCTCAAAGCTATCGACAGAATCAACCCAAGATGAACAAAAAGAACCAACAAGGAGATGATGAAGTACCATGACAAATCTGCAAAAAGAGGAACCACATCACAAAAAGCTATTGGTTTCGTAAGAAAAATAATGGACCAGCACAAGCTAGACGTCCAGAAGCTTATCTTGCTCTACCCGGTGGAGCTACTGACAACAACTGGGTTATGCACACAGGAGCAACACATCATCTGACTATAGATCTTAATAACCTTTCCATTCGTCATGAATATGACGACACGGAACAAGTCCATGTGGGTAATGGTAATGCGCTACATATTGAAAATATTGGTAATGCATCTTTTTATCACAAGAATCGATCCTTTAAACTCAATAATATTCTGCATCTCCCTGAGATTAAAACCAACTTGCTCTCAGTTTCAAAATTCTGTAAAGATAATCAAGTTTGTTTTGTGTTTCACTCTGGTTTCTTTCTGGTAAAGGATCTGCACACCAAGACAATATTGTTGCGAGGCAGCAGTAGAAATGGATACTATATATTTGACGGTGTACGAGAGATTTACAAAGCTTCACCAACTGCTCTTATGTCACCTACAATACCAATCTGGCATCAAAGCCTAGGTCATCCAATGTTGCGTACTGTTTTCCGAGTTATAAAGATTTTTTCCCTTCCAGTATCAAATATAAAGTTTGATTTTTGCCATTCCTGTCATGTAAGTAAAAGTCACAAACTTCCATTTCCTAACAGTTCTTGAACTTTTGATAAGCCTTTGAGCTTAGTAGTATCTGATTTATGGGTCTCCCAACTGTTTCAAGAAATGGACATCGTTATAATTTGCTGTTAATTGATGTTTTCTCTCACTATAATTGGATTTATCCTCTAGCTAGGAAGTCAAATGCATTGCCAATGTTTATACAATTCAAAAAGTTAATAGAAAATCAAACTGATCACAAGATAAAAGTTTTTCAATCTTATAATGGAGGAGAAATATAAGAAATTAACAACTTTTCTCAATAGCTCAAGAGTTATACATAGATTTTCATGTCCACATACTTCAGCCCAAAATAGTCTAGCAGAACGGCGCATAAGGCACATTCGAGTCCTGGTCTAGCCTTACTTTTCCATGCTTCTATGCCTAAGTCATATTGGTCAGATGCTTTCACTCATCGCTTTTATCTCATTAATAGAATTCCAGCTTCAAAATATGAATCTAAAACACCTTTAAAATTGTTACACAACAAGAAACCTTATTTTTCTCTCCTCAGAGTATATGGTTGTCTATGTTATCCATGTCTAAAAACCACCATCAACATTAAGTCCCCTGCTTAGCTCGGAACAAGGGCTTTGTTGCGAGGTAAGCATAAGATGGTGACAAACTATCAGCAGTAAATCGTAAAGAGAATTGAGGAGGCTTGTCTTACCTTTTTATAGATAGGATTTGGAATCCTTGCCTCTGGCAGTTTTGCACAAATCGGGAGGCCGGCACGATTGGGAAGTCAACATCATTGAGAGACAGGAAGCTGAGTGGCATTGAGAAGTTGACGCGAGTTGGGAAACTGAGCGTGCTAGCTGGTGGGACCGGCGCAAGGTGGGGAAGCTAGGTGTGCTAGCTGGCGCGAGTTGGGCGGTCATTGGGAAGTTGGCGCAATTGGTGGGACCAGTGCAACTTGGGCGACATTGGGAAGCTGGTCGCAATTGGTGAGACCGGTGTGGCTTGGGCGGTACTGGGGAGTTGGTGCAACTTGGGCGACGTTGGGAAGTTGGGCGCCCTTGTGGGCCCGTTACTTATACGCACGATTTTTTGTAAAGGGAAATCCTTATTTCAGAATCTTCACGCCCATATATATAAAATCCCTTTCTCTCATCTTGCACTTTGTTCCTTCATCTTTTCATACTAGCGGCAGAGTCATAAAGAAAGACCGGCTTCCAAGTATTTCTTCCAGTACTTCTCTTATTTCCCTTTTCATGTAGGTGCAAACCCTAAGAGTAGGCATTTTTCTTTTATAATCCCTGCAATGATATTGCGCTTATGATTTATTGGCGTGCTTCTTATAGAAAATATTGTATATATGCACCCAAGGGAAATACTGCATATATGATTCGAACCCTTAGAAAAATGCTCCATATATAATTTTGAACCCGAAGAAGGATACCATAGACGCATTCGAGCCCGTAGAAAATACTGAGTATATAGTTTTGAACTCGAACAAGGATACTGCAGACGCACTGAGCCCGTAAAAAATATTGCGTATATAATTTTGAACCCTGAAGAAAATACTGCGTGTGCAGTTTTGAACCCATATAGAATACTGTATATGAATCCTGAAGAATAATACTGTATATGTGCTTCATATGACTTCGAACCCATAGGAAATATTGCATATATGAATTTCGGACCTGAAGAAAATACTGCGCGTGCAGTTTTGAACCCGTAGAGAATACCCCCTTTTTTTGTTTTCCAGGTTTTCCTTTTCTTGGGAGCGGTTATGTGTCAGGGAGATAATTTCGTCTTTCTATGTTTGTTTTGTGAAGATATCTTGTTACCAAATTGTTATGAAGAAATCTGAAAAGATGTTACCTGAACAAAATTTCACTTCATCGAAGGATGTTCATAATTCCAAACCAAACACTGATGATGAATTCTTTGCCAAACCCCTCTCCCCTGCTCGGAAGAATCACCCAGGTTTCATGCCAATTTTGTTAACCGGTGGTGAAGATGAAAAGAAAACACGTTCGGTTCGCCCAGAGAACACCATACGGTTTTGTCTTCATAAAGGGGTATATTCTTCTTCCAACATTGATTTCAGGATGTGTCAAATCCCATTGCATTCTTTTGATAGATGGGTTGAGTTCATGGTGAGTAAGGAGCACATAAATACCAACTTGACTCGAGCGCATATTATTGATGCTGTCAGAGCTTCAGTAAGTCTCCAGATTAGGAAGGATATCCCGGGCTTGGTCGATTTCATCTCCAGATGGTGTTCGGACACCCATACGATCATATGTAGATGGGGTCAAATAACTTTCTCCTTGGAGAGTGTGGCTCTCTTGCTGAATCTTCCGGTAACCGGGAATCTTAACATCCAATTGTCTGAAGGTGAGGAGAAGATGCGGGATGACCTTGCCGCTAAGTTGGGAGATTTAACTCGAAAAGACTCCACTACGAAGTCGAAGTATTCTGTCCGGAAAGAGGATGAAAGGTGCTTTTACAGCTGGTGGATATCTCAATGGTTTCCGGACGAGCTGGAACCTAAACAGAAAAGCAGTGATCTTGACTTTCCATTATTTTTGGCTCTGTTGTCTAGAGACATTTTTGATGACGGTTCTGGCAAGAAGGAAATAAGACCAGAGTTGCTAGTGATTGTTGTGAAGTTGGAAAAAGGGGTGCCTTTCAAAACTGATGTCCGGTTATATGCCATCTTTTTTCATGGGGTCTTTCCGAATAACTGCTTACAATATTGACCGTGCTGCTCATCACATGGGTTTCGATCAAGGGGTGCCTCTTGCTTACCAGCTGATGGTTCATAAGGATTCATTGCGTGCCACCCTCGATGCCAGTGCCCTTGAGATGGGTATCCGCCTTCCCTTCTTTCAAACGGGAAGAGTAACTTCGACGAATTTTGGCTATAATGAATTCTGGTACGATGAGTTCATTATGATCCAAGATTTTGTAAATAATGTGGTGGAGAATGTTCATTTTAAACCTTCCCCAGCAGTTTTGAAGAAGTATCCAATGTTGAGAGATCTCAAGCGAAAGTTGCCTGGCAACACGGAAAGTCCCCAGGCAAAGGAACAGAGAACGAAGAATCGTCTTTGGCGGGTTCGGGCGATTTCAAAAGATCCTCCCTTTGACACTCGTGTCTTTGGTTTTCCAATAACTGAGGTATGTGTCGCCTCCTTGTTGGTTTGTCTCAAAACACGTGAATTTCTGCTGAAAACATGTATCTTGTTTCTTCTAGGGCTTCGGTAGTGTTAATGCTTTCGCTTCCCTTGCACGTTGCCAGGAAACGGCAATTTCTTCGAAGAATTCCATCGGCACTGAGCCTTCTCATAACGGTGATGAGCCAGAGAAATAATAAAGTTCAACAAGTGAGAGTGATTCTTCTGACAGCACTGCTTCTTTTTCGGGAAGTGGTTCGGTGAGTTTCGAGCTTCTTTTTCTTTCTTCTTCCGTTTTTTTTTTTAAAATGTCTAACTCAAGTTCGCAGGAGGAATCCGGTTCGGAAGACGATTCTGGGGCGAAGCCACACGAAAACCTGCCTTTGGTGACCACCGCCTGTGACTTGGAGATGGGAGTTAGCCAATTGCTAGGCACAGATGTGGTTCAAACGGTGGATGATCCCCTGATGGTTGCTGCCGTAGACATGGAAAAAGACCCTTTGCGAGTCGTGAGGCCAGTTGCAGGCTCCATTTTCGATCCCCGTACTTGGTTCCTTATCCAGGTCATGTGCTAGTTGGCGGTTTCAGCGTGCTGGCTAAGTATGAGGCGTTGTACACAGTAATCCGGGAGAAGTATGGACATATGGCCACAACCAAGAAGATCACTAGTCGATTTGCGCTGGTTAAGCGTGTGGAAGAGGCTTTATCTTCCATCGAGGACATGCGTGAGGTGACTGGCCACACCGTTTCTGAAGATGTTATTGCCGACTGGGAGCACCATCGCGACGTATGTGTAGAAAAGGAGTTCAACGCTTCGTGGTTTGTCGAAGGCCTTGTTGAGATCCAGAAGTCGAAATATGTAGCAGTCGAAAGCCTTGCTGCAGAGGAGATTGCACGACAGGACGTAGAACTCGAAAAGCTTTCCAAGATGTTGACTATGAATAGAGCGGCTGTTAAACTTTCATTTAGGTTAAACTTTCATTTAGGACGTAGAACTCGAAAAGCTTTCCAAGAAGAGAAGACCTATGTTGGATGATTTTCCTTGAATGTTTCTCTGTTAAACTTTCATTTAGGTTCTTCTTTTTTTTTTTTTTGAAAAAACATACTGGACGTCTGGTTCAAAGTTCGACCGGGTTTGATAGACAGTTGGTAGCTTTTGAGGATATTAGATTATTTCTGGGATGAATGGTTTTGATAATATAACTCTGATTATGTTTTGTGAAAGGAATATTGCTTTTATGAAAGTGTGTGCTAGCAATCGGCATAAGACGCAATAGTATGACGTTTTACTAAGAACCTAAAAACAGATCGTATATCTTGCCCAGTCTAAATTTACTCACTTCATAGGTTTTTTTTTTTTTTTTTTTTTTTTTTTTGCGAACACGCCCCTCTCCATGTAAAAGGCAGCTTTGCCGATAGCATTGCCAGCAAGTCCCCAATCGCCGATAGCATCTTCAACGAGTCCCCAGTTTTCTTGTGTAGTCTTTACGACTGGTAACCGGGTTGTCTGGTAGTTGAGTCGGATTGAGTCGCCTTCCCCTACCATCTTGACATCTGGGTCGAAGAACGAGATCGACAGTCTGACATTGTAGCCGATAGATCAATCCTCCCGCTGTGGTCGCCAATTGTTTATGGGTGAAAATCACTTTCGCCGATTTTGGTAAATTCGGTAGGTGAGTGAGACACTGGTTTAAACTCTAAACAAATATGCTGCACGTGAGCACTTTCTAGATTCGAGAGATCAATCTGTACAAGTCCGGCCTAAACCAAGAAATGGCCGTTCCAGATTTGCTTCGGTCACAAAGTGGAGGAGAAGGGTTGATTTGGGGAGGGAATCAAAGAAAGGTGTTGATACCAGAATAATTCTGGGAGAGTAGTGTCTTGACTTGTATCAGAATGTGAAAGCTTCGGAAGCTTGCAAGAGATGAAAGCCTTTTTGGAGAGCTTGCAAAGTTTCCTTTTCTAAGAGTGTTGTGTTTTTCTCCTGATCGAGACTTGTTGTCTGGTGGAAATAGGTAAGACCTATTTCTACAAGTCGAGATTGAAACGTACCGTGGCCTCATGAAGGAAGAGAGTAAAGGGTGAAATAATGGGAGGAGGTGGTAACCGCATGGTGTTTATGGGTGAAAACGTTTTCACCATTATTTCCTCATTTATTTGACCTCTTTATTCCTATTCACGCTTTCTTAATGTGAGCGTAGTGTACGCGCATCTTTGTGACCGCCAAACCAAGACCCTGGAAAGCATCCCCCAGTTTGTGTTGATGTCTCGAGTGTTGGTTGCACCTTGAGTGCAAGTGGCGCTGCTAGTGGCGCGTGTGGCATGTGCCAATGGCATGTGCGGAATGCCTTTGTTGCGCGTTGCACCTTGAGTGCAAGTGGTAAAGCCAGAGCTGCTAGTGGCGTGTGTGGCATGTGCGAAATTCCTTGGTGGAAGGTTGCACGTTGAGTGTAAGTGGCAATGCCAGAGCTGCTAGTGGCGTGTATGGCATGTGCCAATGGCATGTGCGGAATTCCTTGGTGGTAGGTTGCACGGTTTGCAAGTTAGGCTACCAGCGTGGGTTTTGGCATGTGCCAATGGCACGTACGGCCAAGTTGGCCTAGGTTGCACGGCTTGCAAGTTAGGCTACCAGCGTGCGTGTTTGGCATGTGTCAATGGCACGCACGGCCATTAGGGCCACAGCTAGGTAATAAAAGCTACCAGCGAGCGTGTTCGCATATGCCAATGGCATGCTCGGCCATTAGGGCCACGACCTGGTAAGAAAATCTACCAGCGATGTGCGTGGCCAATGGCATGCTCGTCCATGTGCCAATGGCATGCGTGGCCATTAGGGTCAAGGCCTGGTAAGGAAAGCTACCAGCGATGCGTGTTGGCATGTCCCAATGGCATTCGTGGCCATTAGGGTCACGACCTGGTAAGGAAAGCTACCAGTGATGCGTGTTGGCATGTGCCAATGGCATGCGTGGCCATTAGGGTCACGGCCTGATAAGAAAAGCTACCAGCGATGCTTGTTGGCATGTGCCAATGGCATGCGTGACCAATTTGGGTCAGGGCCTGGTAAGGAAAGCTACCAGCGATGCGTGTTGGCATGTGCCAATGGCATGCGTGGCCAATTTGGGTCACGGCCTGGTAAGGAAAGCTACCAGCGATGCGTGTTGGCATATGCCAATGGCATGCGTGGCTAATTTGGCCTACGTTGCGAGGTTTGCAAGCCTAGGCGCGGGCGCCATTTTGGCATGGCGTGGCTAGAGCCAAGATAAGGGTGCCTGGCTTGGCGTGGTGTGACTAGCGTAGCTAGGGCCAAGGCAGGGTGCGTTTGGCATGGCGCGGCTAGCTTGGGCTAGGTGTGGCTGCCATGATTTTCCATTGGCACAGAGGTGCGGCTAGCATGGTAGGCATGCTTTGGCGCGTTTGGTGTGACTAGCATATCTAGGTCCAAGGCAGAGTGCGTTTGGCATGGCGCCGCTAGCTTGGGCTAGGTGTGGCTGGCATGATTTTCCATTGGTTCGGAGGTGCGGCTAGCATGGTTGGCATGCTTTGGCGCGTTTGGTGTGACTAGCATAGCTAGGGTCAAGGCAGAGTGCGTTTGGCATGGTGCGGCTAGCTTGGGCTAGGTCTGGCTGGCATGATTAGCCATTGGCACGGAGGTGCGTCTAGCATGGTTGGCATGCTTTGGTGCATTTAGTGTGACTAGCATAGCTAGGGCCAAGGCAGAGTGTGTTTGGCATGGCGTGGCTAGCTTGGGCTAGGTGTGGCTGGCATGATTTGCCATTGGCACATAGGTGTGGCTAGCATGGTAGGCATGCTTTGGCGCGTTTGGTGTGACTAGCATAGCTAGGTCCAAGGCAGAGTGCATTTGGCATGGCGCGGAAAGCTTGGGCTAGGTGTGGCTGGCATGATTTGCCATTGGCACGGAGGGGAATTAGGGTTTTGTTCGTTGTAACCCTAATTTGAAAAAATACCCCCTATTAATTACTGACTACATGCATTGAATGTTCTAATAAATATGTCACCGGTGACATTAGGTTATTCGGGATTTTACGATTTTACCCTTTGTCTAAAAACCACCATCAACACTAGTAAGCCAATAAATCTTCATCTTAAACAATCTGGATTTGACTGCAACTAGGATTGCTTGCAACTAGGATTACAATTTTACCACTAGGATTGCTTGCAACTTCCCTTTACATGGCAATAATATATGTAAAACTATTTGGCAAATCCTAAACAATCTGGATTTGACTGTCTTGTTTACATATTGATAGATAAAAAAAAAATATCCGGAGATATGATGTAGTTTCGAAAATATAAGGTTGAGGATAAATAAACTCTCATTGTCCCAATCAATTCCAATAATGATAAAAACATACGATGTGGTTGTTTAATTACGACATTTTCGAAAGACGAAAACACCATGAAATATTGCAGAGGGAAAACATGATAATCAATAAAAATTAGTGATATCCGAAAATGAAAAAATATTGATGAACCAAACATGAGTTCATGGAAACAAAGGATTAAAAAAAAAAAAACTGAAATATGGGATTTTCAGAAAGAAATCCTTGATAGATGTGGTATAAGGATATATAAAATATTGACCACGATCTTTTAAAACGACCAGCACTCAAAACTCAAGAACCAAAGACTTGAAATTGATATAGGTTTGTTTTAGGTAAACCTAATTGAAATGGACTTAACTAATATGTTAAAATAAAATCAAATATGTTTGTGTAAACATATAAACATAAAAGATGATTCGATCTTAAAACAGTGATTTAGCGAAAAATGCAATGAGCGAGTATATCCCATCAAGGAAAAACAAATTGAAATGGAAGCGGAAGAAGCAACCATTGATCTTGATGATTAGAGAAGAAAAAATGATGATTTCAAGAAAAAACAACGGTGAAATACTCATCTAAATATGTAGAATCTTTTGGTATTTAGGTGAGACCGCTATTATTAAAACCACAAATAGTAAAAGAAAACAACATCATCTATGGAAGCGGAAGCAGACGGATCTTTTCCTGCTCTGTACCATCATAAAATATGAATCGTAAATCAGAGGGAAAGAGAACACAAAGATTAGAGTGGTTCGGTCACTTGACCTACGTCCACTATGAAACCCCATATTGTTGACTTATATTTAGAGATCTCAATACTCAGTGAGACAGATTTACTATCACATAGATATCTTATTTATATTATAATAGGATACAAAAATAGTAAACCTAAACCCTAGTGGATAACAAACTATCCTGACTAGGTAAACCCAACTTCAATTGAAAATCAACAACCTTTTCACAAAAGTTGATTGTGTGAAAAAAGAGAAATTTGATTCGAAAATCACATCCATCCTTTATATAAAACACTGAGAAGAATAAAATCCAATATTCTTCTCACGCATCTCTTTTCTCTACTCTTTTCTCTACTCTCGATCAAACTCTGCGTCTCTTTCTTTCCATCTATTTGAAAGGTTGTAGTGGTGCATGAGGTATATATTAGAAACAATGAATTTTATATACAAAATTGGTCAATTAACCCAATAACGACAATTCCTAGGTGAAAAAGACATGTAAACTTTGATATTGTTTAAATGGACGAGAATGTAAAAATAGCCAGGATGTAAACAGTTTCATCCTACCCATTTTCAAATATTTTTTCTTATTTTTAATTTACATCAGGATGCATCCAGTTTCACCCTCGATATTTTTTAAGTTTAAGTCGGGATGAATCCAGATTCATTCTTGCTATTTCTTTGGTGTCCATTTCACCCATAATAATTTTTACTCGTCCATTAAAACCATGTTTTAAAAATATTTGGGCAATTGACCCAATTTCTCAATTTTATAACAATGGTAGATATTTTTGCTCCAATTTCAATTTGAAAAACCCTAATTTTCCCTAAAGATTGACAGAAAAAGCACGTTGTTCTCTAGAAATGGTATAACTGAATACTATACTTGCAAAGGTTTAAGTTTTATACTCCCTCCGTTTCTGGAAAAGAGATACTTTCACTTTTTTAAATTGGCCTATTTTTAGACTAAAATGAAAAAGTAAAAGTATCACTTTTCCAAAAACAGAGGGAGTATTTCGGTGATCAAAATGAAGAAAATGGAAAATAAGCTTTAGTAGATAATTGAATAAAAGATCTTATCCAATAAGAACAAATCTCCAAGACATCAGTGCATGGTTAATTAGCTTTGTTTCACTGCAAGATATCATAGTCCCGGTAGCCAATCTCGACGGACTTAACAGTTTTTTTACATTCATATCAGCTAGTTGTACTTTTGGATAGAGAGTAGCACAGTGCACTCTAAAGTATCACTTAATTGAGTGCGTTCATGGAAGCCCTATTATTTTACGTTAGGTGGTCCCTTTATCTCTGCCCAGGCACACCAAACTACAACAAGTTTACAGTTACACACTCGATATTACTGCGTGCATTGATCTACCGTTTGGAATTGGTTGTTTTAACCCCAAATGTTCCCCCCGATTCTTAGTGTCCAAAATTTTGCAATTGGTTGTTTTAACCCCAAACGCTTCCTTCTAACCATTCCAATTGGTTGATAAAAAAATCTTCTTAATTTTAGATATATAAGAAAACACTCTTACCACAGATTATTTAGATGTGCATTGAACTTAGAGACATTTCTTACCAAAAGTCGACGAGTTACTACTATAAATAGTGCCTCCCAACTCCTCCTTCAATCATCAACCAACACATTACATATTCAAAACTTCTCAAGGAGAGAAATATAGAATTCAAGAAAGAAAATGGAAGGAAAATCACCTTCTCTCAGTGCTGTGATGGTTGGTGTACTCCTAATGGGGTTGTTCCTTGCGCAGACTCCAGTTGAAGCTAAAAGTTGTTGCAAGAACACAGCGGCAAGAAACTGCTATAACACCTGCCGTTTAACTGGTGCTCCTCGACCAGTTTGTGCGGCAGGCTGCAATTGTAAGATTATCACTGGGACCAAGTGCCCTAAAGATTACCCTAGACTAAACTCTCTCATGAACACGGGTATGTAACAATTAACAGGCCATTAGGTATGTTTTTATAACCGATTAATTTCTTTCATTTAATCCAAGTTGTTTCGGACTCTGAATAGAAACTGACGAGGAAACCGACACAAAAGAGGCAGATGCGACCAGTGACTTCTGCAAGTTGGGATGCACATCATCCGTGTGCAGTAACATAATGGCTCTCCACAAATCTACTGCGGGTAAAATGATGAACTTTTTTTTCTGTTTGATTCTTCTTTTCGTTGAACAGTTTAAATGTATATATATATTATGGATGCCAAAAATTTCTCTTTTTTGATACTAGCTAGTTGTGTTTTTTGGACTAGCAGGCCTTGTAAGTGAACTAGAAGAATCTGTGAAAGAAGCCGCTAAGAGTTGTGACAACGCATGCTTCCAATTCTGCATCAAGAAATCCGACTCTGCAGCTGTCGTCGCTATCTAAGCAAAACATGATATTACAGTATCATGCGTGCATGGTGATAAATCAAGTCCAAAATCGTTCTACCATAATCTAAGTGTTTCACCTCTTTCCTGTTTAAAATAACTGTCATGCGATGACAGGGTAGTTTCCTAGTATTTACCTTGTGTTGTTTATTTCCGTTTGTATCTAAAAGTCCGGATTATAATTGTAAGAACTACGATGATGGTATTGGCCATGGACTCAAGTTAGTCATATGGTCAGTGATGTATTACTCCTTGTTCTTATTGAATAAAATCCGT